>BRYE01000009.1:10502218-10519718 GCA_030159115.1 Actinidia arguta var. hypoleuca | reverse complement strand
CTGAAGCTCTGAACTCTGTCCTACGATATTTTCCTTTATGTTCTTGGAAAAAGTCGAGGGGATAGATGAGCTCAAAGCCATCTCCGAGCCCCATCCAAGAAGTTTTGCCAAGGTACACTCTGCCTGAGTCTAGAGAGTTAGTCGAGCTCCACTAAAGCTCTGAATTCGTTCCCACGATATTTTCCTTTGTGTTCTTAGCAAAAGTCGAGGGGATAGATGAGCTCCATGCTAGCTATGAGCCCCGTACAAGATGTTTTGCCAAGGTACACTCGGCTAAACTGAAGCTCCTAATTCGGTCCCATGATATTTTCCTTTGTGTTCTTTGTAAAAATCGAGGGGACAGATGAGCTCCATACTAGCTCCGACCCCAGTCCAAGAAGTCCAATAGTTGAGCTCCATTGAAGCTCTGAAATACCAACCCACGATATTTTTCTTCGTGTTCTTGGTAAAAAATAAAGGGGATAGACAAGCTCCATGCTAGCTCTGACCCCCATCCAAAAAGTTTTATCAAAGTACACTCTGCCAGAGTCCCAGGGAGAGTTAGCCGAGCTCCACTAAAGCTCCGAACTCTGTCCCATGATATTTTTCTTTGTGTTCTTGGCAAAAGCCTAGGAAGTAAACGAGCTCCATACTAGCTCCCAGCCCCGTCCAAGAAGTTTGGCTAAGGTAAACTCAGCCAGAGTCCAGGGAGACGTAGAGGAGCTCCACTAAAGCTCCGAATTCCATCCCATGATATTTTCCTTTGTGTTCTTGGCAAAAGTAAAGGAAATAGACATGCTCGAAACTAGCTCCGAGACTCGTCCAATAAGTTTAGCCAAGGTACACTCAGCCAGAGTCTAGGGAAAGTTAGTCGAGCTCCACTGAAGCTTTGAACTGCTCCTAACTGCATCCCATGATATTTTCCTTTGTGTTACTGGCAAAAGTCGAGGGGATAAACGAGCTCCATAGTCGCTCTGATCCTCGTCCAAGAAGTTTTGCCAAGGTACACTTAGCCAAAGTCTAAGGCGAGTTAGTTGAGCTCCATTGAAGCTCTGAATTCCTTCCCACGATATTTTTCTTTGGGTTCTTGGCAAAAGTAGATGGGATATATGAGCTCCATAGTAGTCTTAAGCGCCCCATTTGAACAAGTTTAGATAGGGTACACTCTGCCAGTGTACAGGTAAAGCTAGCCGACCTCCACTGAAGATCCAAACTCCGTCTTACGATAATTTTCTTTGTGTTCCTTGCAAAAGTCGAAGGGATAGACGAGCTCCATGTTAGCTTCATATCCCCGTCCAATAGGTTTTGAAAAGGTACATTCTACCAGAGTCCAAAAAGATTTAGCCGAGCTCTACTAAAGCTCAGAACTCTATCCCACAATATTTTCCTCTGTGTTTTTCGCAAAAGTCATGGGGATAGACGAATTCCATGCTAGCTCTAAACCCAGCCTAACAAGTATTGGCAAGGTACACTCTGCCAGAGTCTAGGGAGAGTTAGCCGAGCTCCACTCAAGCTCTGAACTTTATCCCATGATATTTTCTTGTGTGTTCTTGGAAAAAGTCGAGGGGATAGACGAGCTCCATACTAGCTTCGAGCCCCGTCCAAAAAAACTTTGCCAAGGTACATTTAGCCAGAGTTCAGGGAGAGTTAGGCGAGCTCCCCTGAAGCTCTGAATTCCTTCCCACGATATTTTTGTTTGTGTTCTTGGCAAAAGTTGAGGATATAGACGTGCTCCATGCGAGCTCTGAGCCTAGTTCAACAAGTTTTTCTAACATACAGTCTGCCAAAGTCCAGGGAGAGATAGCTATCTCCACTGAAGATCCAAACTCCATCTTACAATATTTTTCATTGTGTCATTTGCAAAAGTCATGGGGATAGACGAGCTCCATGTTAGCTCCAAGCCCCGTCTAATTAGTTTTGTGAACGTACACTCTGCCGGAGTCCCTGGAGAGTTAGCCAAGCTGCACTGAAGCTCCGAATTCTATCCCATCATATTTTCCTTTATGTTCCTGGCGAAAGTCGAGGCGATAAATGAGCTCCATGCTAGCTACGAACCCCATCCAACAAGTTTTTCCAAGGTACACTCTATAAAAGTCCAGGGAAAGTTAGTTGAGCTCCACTTAAGCTCTGAACTCTGTCCCACAATATTTTTCTTTGTGTTCTTGGCAAAAGTCGAGGGGATAGACAAGCTCCAGGCTAGCTTTGAGCCCTGTCCAATAAGTTTTGCCAAGGTCCAATCTGCTAGAGTCCAGGGAGAGTTAGCCGAGCTTTACTAAAGCTTTGAACTTTGTCCTGTTGACCCAATAGGCAACCCAAGAGGGGGGGGGGGTGAATTGAGTTTTTCAAACTTAATTGGTGATTTAAAATTAATTGCTTTAATTCTAATAACAATAAATGTAAAATGCTATAATAAGTTTAATGAAAGAAATACAATAAAGAAGCAATAGTAATAATAAGAGAGAGCACACCAGATTTATCGAGGTTCGATCACAACTCGTGATCTACGTCCTCCCAAGACCTCCGCGAGATCTTCTTCCCCTATTTGTAATTCGCAACTACAATGTGGGGGTTGGTTGTTCAAGTGCCCAACTCACTTTTACACCAAGTGATTTTATCCAAGCTCCACTTAAACTTACTAGTGTTTTACTTACAAGAGGAAACACTCAAACTCTTCAGTGTTTGGCTTTCAACAAGAGAAATACTTAAAAACTCTCATCAAGTATTTTTGACCAAGTCACACTCAAACTTACAAGGATGGAAAATATGGAGGTGTTTTAAGATGAACAATGACTCTCTCAAATAGAGTAGATAAGAATGAAATATCACAATCAATGCTCACACAAAGGGGCAAAAGGAATATTCAAGGATTCTTGACTTTGAAGCTTCTTGGATGAATCAATATGCTTAGGATCATTTCCCTTGTGTGTTAAATGCCCTTGGAGACTTGTATTTAATGGCTTGAGTGAAGAGTGTACCGTTGGTGGTAGTTGGGAAGCCATTAATGTTGTACCAGACATCTCTGCTTTTGAAAATCTTCTTGTTGGGTGTCGACACTTCCTCGTGGTGTCGACACTTTACATGTGTCGACACATTTCTTCATGGTGTCGACACTTCAAGTCTTCAGTTCTCACCATAAAACTGTCTCCAGGTGCTGATCTTGGTGTCGACACTTCACGTCAGAAAAATCTTTCTCTGGCTACTGACTTTTGGTGCTGATGTAGGTGTCGACACTACTTGCTTTCAGATTCTTGAGATTACACACTGTCATTTGGTGCTGATAAAGGTGTCGACACTTCTCTTCTTTAGGGTTATGTTTTCAGCTACTGACATTTAGTGTTGATAATGGTGTCGACACTTATCTTCTTTAGGGTTCTGTTTTCAGCTACTGACATTTGGTGCTGATGATGGTGTCGACACTTATCTTCTTCAGGGTTCTGTTTTCAGCTACTGACATTTGGTGCTGATGATGGTGTCGACATTTTCCTCAAAAACTTCTAAAGCTGAACACTGACGTTTGGTGTCGATAATTGTGTCGACACTTGGTCTTCAAAAAGTCTTCAGTTGGTGACTACTGACATTTGGTGTCGATACATGGTGTCAACACTTTTTTCTTCATATTCTGGTTTTTGGTTACTAACTTTTGGGGTCGACACTTCCATCCAGAATGCGTTCCATCGTTTCTTTGATAATCTAAGCGTTAAGTTGCTTTTCTTTCTTTATGATATTCTTCCACGGATTTACAAGATCTTTGTTTACTTTTATCAAATCCAGATTGATGAGTTATTTAGGTCTTTCACCGATTTGATCATTTTGGCTTCTGAGCTCAAGGTGTCGACATTTTAGAATAAGGTGTCGACACTTTCTGTTAGAAAGTGTTTAAGAAGCTTTCTTTGATCAGTTGAATTGTAGGTCGCTATGATTCTTTGTTGCACGCTTAGTAAACATATTAAACACTAATAAATAGTTTTATTATCATCGAAATCGAGGCTTGATTCAACACGTCCCATAATATTTTCCTTTGTGTTCTTGGAAAAAGTGGTGGGGATAGACTGAAGATCGAAACTCTGTCTCACGATATTTTTCTTTTTTTGTGTGCAAAAGTCGACGGGGTAGATGAGCTCCATACTAGCTCCGAGCACTGTCCATGAAATTTTATCAAGGTACACTTAGCCAGAGTCCACGGAGAGTCAACCGAGCTCTACTGAAGCATCGAATTCCGTCCTATGATATTTTCCTTTGTGTTCTTGGCTAAAGTTAAGGTGATAAACGAGCTCCATGATAGCTCCAAGACCCGTCTAATTAGTTTTGTGAATGTACACTCTGCTGGAGTCCAGGGAGAGTTAGCCAAGCTGCACTAAAGCTTTGAATTCTATCCCATGATATTTTCCTTTGTGTTCCTGGCAAAAGTCGAGGCGATAAATGAGCTCCATGCTAGCTACGAACCCTATCCAACAAGTTTTTCCAAGGTACACTCTGTAAAATTGCAGGGAAAGTTAGTTGAGCTCCACTAAAGCTCTGAACTCCGTCCCATAATATTTTTCTTTGTGTTCCTGGCAAAAGTCGAGGGGATAGACAAGCTCCAGGCTAGCTTTGAGCCCTGTCCAATAAATTTTGCCAAGGTCCAATCTGCTAGAGTCCACGAAGAGTTGACCGAGCTTTACTAAAGCTTTGAACTCCGTCCTACAATATTTTCCTTTGTGTTCTTGGAAAAGGTGGTGGGGATAGACTGAAGATCGAAACTCTGTCTCACGATATTTTTCTTTTTTTGTGTGCAAAAGTCGAGGGGGTAGATGAGCTCCATACTAGCTCCGAGCATCGTCCAAGAAGTTTTACCAAGGTACACTTAGCCAGAGTCCAGGGAGAGTTAGCCGAGCTCTACTGAAGCACCGAATTCCGTCCTATGATATTTTCCTTTGTGTTCTTGGCAAAAGTTAAGGCAATAGATGTGCTCCACGCTAGCTATAAGCTCTATCCAATATGTTTTGCCAAGGTACACTCTGTTAGAGTCCAGGGAGAGTTAGCCGAGCTCCACTGAAGCTCCAAACTACGTCCCACAATTTTTTTCTTTGTGTTCTTGGCAAAATTCAAAGAAATAGACGAGCTCCATACTAGGTCTGAGCCCCGTCTAACAAGTTTTGCCAAGGTACACTTAGCTAGAGTCTAGGGAAACTTAACCGAGCTACACTGAAGCTCCTAATTTTGTCCCACGATATTTTTCTTTGTGTTCTTGGCAAAAGTCGAATGGATATATGAGCTCCATGCTAGCTCCGAGCCCCGTCCAAGAAGTTTTGCCAACGTACACTTAGCCAAAGTCTAGGGAGAGTTAGTTGAGCTCCATTGAAGCTCCAAATTCATTCCCACGATATTTTCCTTTGCGTTCTTGGTTAAAGTTGAGGTGATAGACGAGCTCCATGCTAACTCTAAGAACAAGTTTTGCTAAGGTATAATCTACTAGAGTCCATGGAGAGATGGTCGCGCTCCATTGAAGATCCAAACTCCATCTCACGATATTTTTCATTTTGTTCTTTGTCAAAGTTGAGGGGATGGACGAGCTCCATGTTAGCTCCAAGCCCCGTCTAATAAGTTTTGCGAAGGTACCCTCTGTCAGAGTCCAGGGAGAGTTAACGGACTCCACTAAAGCTCTGAATTCCTTCCCATGATATTTTCCTTTGTGTTCTTGGCAAAAGTCGAGGCGATAGACGAGCTCTATGCTAGCTCCGAGCCCCGTCCAATAAGTTTTGCCAGGGTACACTCCGTCAGAGTCCAGGGAGAGTTAGCTGAGCTCCACTGAAGCTCTAAACTCTGTGCCACAATATTTTCCTTTGTGTGTCTGGCAAAAGTCGAGGGGATAGATGAGCTCCATGCTAGCTCTGAGCCCCGCTTAACTACTTTTGCATGGGTGCACTCTATCAGAGTCCAAGGAAAGATAGCTGAGCTCTACTGAAGATCCAAACTCAATCCCACGATATTTTATTTCATATTCTTGGCAAAAATCAAGGGGATAGACGAGCTCCATGTTAGCTCTGTCCAACACATTTTGCGAAGGTACACTCCGTCAGAGTCCAGGGAGACTTAGCTGAGTTTTACTATAGCTCTGAACTCCGTCCCACAATATTTTCCTTCGTGTTTTTGGCAAAATTTGAGAGGATAGACGAATTCCAAGCTTACTCCAAGCCCCGTCCAAGAAGTTATGCCAAGTTACACTTAGCTAGAGTCCAGGGAGACTTAGCCGAGCTACACTGAAGCTCCGAATTCTGTTCCACGATATTTTCCTTTGTGTTCTTGGCAAAAGTCGAGGGAATATATGAGCTCCATGCTATCTCTAAGCCCCATCCAACAAGTTTTGCCATGGTACACTCTGCCAGAGTTCAGAGAGAGTTAGTCAAGCTCCACTGAAACTCCGAACTCAGTCCCACGATATTTTTCTTTGTGTTCTTGGCAAAAGTCGAGGGGATAGACGAGCTCCATACTAGTTCCAAGCCCTTTCCAAGAAATTTAGCAAAGGTATATTCTTCCAGAGGCCAGGGAGAGTTAGCCGAGTCCCACTGAAGTTCCAAATTCCATCCCACAATATTTTCCAATGTGTTCTTTGCAAAAGTGGAGGGGATAGACGAGCTCCATACTAGTTCCAAACCCTGTCCAAGATGTTTTTCCATGGTACACTTAGCCAGAGTCCAGGGAGAGTTAGCTGAGTTCGACCAAAGCTCCGAATTCTTTCCCACGATATTTTCCTTTGTGTTCTTGGCAAAAGTCGAGGGGATAAACGAGCTCCATACTAGCTCCAATCCTCATCCAAGAATTCTTGCCAAGGTACACTTCGCTAGAGTCCAGGGAGAGTTAGTCGAGCCCCACTGAAGCTCTGAATTCTTTCCCATCATATTTTCCTTTGTGTTCTTGGCAAAAGTCAAGGGATAGACGAGCTCCATGCTAGCTCTGAGCCTCGTCCAACAAGTTTTTCCAAGGTAGAATTTGTTAGAGTCCAGGGAGAGATAGCCAAGCTCTATTGAAGATCCAAACTCTATCTCACTATATTTTTCATTATTTTCTTTGAAAAAGTCGAGGGGATAGACGTGCTCGATGTTAGCTCCAAACCCCATCTAACTAATTTTAAGAAGGTACACTCTGTCGGAGTCTAAGGAGAGTTAGCCGAGCTGCACTATAACTTTAAATTCCGTCCCATGATATTTACCTTTGTGTTCTTGGCAAAAGTCGAGGTGATAGATGAGCTCCATGTTAGCTCTGAGCCCTATCCAACAAGTCCAAGGAAAGTTAGCCTAGCTCCACTGAAGCTCTGAACTCTGTACCACGATATTTTCCTTTGTGTTCTCGAAAAAAGTCGATGGGATAAATGAGCTCGTTGCTAGTTCTATGTCCATATAATAAGTATTGCCAAGATACACTCTGCCAGAGTCGAGGGAGAGTTTGCCGAGCTCCACTATAGCTCCAAACTCCATCCCATAATATTTTCCTTTATGTTCTTTCTATGCCGGATGAGGGAGAGTTGCTCTACATTTACCTTGCTGTCTCTGAATATGCCACTAGCTCAGTACTTTTGAAAGAGATAGACGGAGAGTAACGCTCAATCTACTTTATTAGCAAGACACTTACGGATTGCAAAACAAGGTACTTGTCGTTGGAGAAGCTCGTTCTAGAATGGGTCTTAATCTCGCGAAAACTCAGGCACTACTTTCAAGCTCATCACATTGTGGTGTATACTAAGTTTTGGCTAAAAATATTTTATCAAAGGCAGATTTGTCCGCCCAATTGTCCAAATGGGTTATCAGCTTAAACAATCAAATATTAAAAGGACATGTCTTAGCCGACTTCGTGACGGAGTTCTTGCCCTAAGCTATGAGTCCAAAGCAAGCTTGCCTTGCATCTACACATAGAGAAGGGGAGAGCTTAATGGAAGGATCTTCTGAAACTCAATCAGTCCCCAGGTTTCCAGAGATTGTCCGAGAACTACCCCTGGACGCAAAAACGATGGCCACTAGCGAAACGACTGAGGTTCCTGAGGTTATTGTAGAACCACCTCAGATCGATCCCACCTCAGCTTGAAGATTGTTTGTTGGTAGAGTGAGAAATAGTCTGGGTACAAGAACAGTAATAGAGTCTTATAAAGCTCAGAGGGAGTAATTTTTAACATTATCTCAAATTGAATTTCCCAATAACAAACAATGAAGCCGAATACGAAGCCTTCATTACGAGACTTTGTTCCTCCAACAAGCTAAAGGTTTTCGAGCATCATATATTCAGTGACTCAAAACTGGTCTGTCAACCAATCGATTTGATCTCAACCCCCAGTCATGAAGTGCCTCAAGAGTCCATCCTAGTTAACATTGAGCTAGAACCATGCTGGATGGGTCCAATCGTAATTTTTTTGCAACATGATAAGTTACGAGAAGACAAGAGGGAGGCACACAAACTCCGAGTAAAGGCAACATGGTTTTGGATTTGGCCCTTTTGGGACTTGTATAATAAATCATATCTGGGGCCCTACCTTTTGTGCCTCCACCACAGCCTAGTGGAAGATGTGCTTTTTGAGATCCACGAGAGCATGTGCAGACTACACTCAGGGGGAAGATCACTAGCCCACCGAGCCCTAACTCAGGGATACTGGTGGCCATATATGCAAAAAAATGCCCAAGTGTATGTCCGCAAGTGTATCAAGTGCCAGCTATTTTCTCCCGTGATTCATCAACCAACGAATGACTTAACCCTTCTCACCAGCCCATGGTCCTTTGCCCAATGATAGATGGACATCATGGGGGTCATGCCTCAAGCTCTAAGGAACAAGAAGTTTCTATTAGCAACAACAAACTACTTCACAAAATGGATAGAAGGCGAACTCCTGGCCCAAATCAGGGAGATAGATGTGATCATATTCATTTGAAGGAATATTTTGTCCAAGTTTGGCATCCCTAGAGCATTCGTGTCGGACGACATCCAATTTGTGGGCAAAAAAGTTAAAGATCTGTTGGAGCAACTCAAGATCAAATTTTACAACTCAACGCCAAGCTCCCCTCAATGCAACGAGCATGCCGAAGTCACCAACAAGACGATCATGAACGGAATGAAAAAGAGGCTTGAAAAAGCCAAGGGCAAATAGGTTGAGGCTTGAAAGCAACGAATGAAACGCATTACTATTTGGATTTCAGATTCAAAGCTGTAATCCCACTAGAGGTTGGTTTGCCCACAATACGGACAGAGGCATACGATGCAAGTCACAATGAGGAAGTCTTAGCTCAGGACCTTGACCTTGCCAACAAAAGAAGAGAAAACACGCTGATATGAATAGTTAACTATCAGAAACAGCTAGCCCAGACTTACAACCAGAAGGTCCAACACAGAATTTTTAGTTAGAGATCTCATTTTGAGTAATGTTGTTGGAAACACCTAGGACTTGGGGGATGGAAAGCTCGGCCCAAATTGGGAAGGACCCTACAGGCTAACCAAGCTCATTGGGAAGGGTGCCTACTACCTCAAAAATCTCGAGGGCAACAAAGTTTTGAGACCTTGGAATTCTAACAACTTGAGAAAGTACAACCACTAAAATGTAACTTTTCTGACCGAGCTCAAATCCATATCAAATAAACTTGTAAAAGCCATGTCTTATAAAGATTTCATTTTTTATGGAAAAGTACAAGACAATGCTAGATATTAGCTACAGTAATTATGGAAGGGTTAGCTAAGCTCTAAGAGAGCTCCGAACCCTATCTAGAAAGTTTGTTTTAATATACGTAGAAAAATTTTAGGGAAGGGCTAGCCAAGCTCCACGCGAGTTCCAAGCTCTATCTCTTGAAAATTTTACTAAAGTATACTTAGCAAAACTTTATGAATGAGGAAGAGTTAGCCAAGCTCCAAGCGATTTCCAACCTCTACCCACCAAATTTGTCTAAATATACTTAAAAAAACTTTAGGAAAGAGTTACGCTAGATCCACGCGAGTTATGAGCTCTATCTCTTGAAAATTTTGCCAAAGTATACTTATAGCCAAAATTTGTATGTAAGGAAGAGTTGGTCGAGCTCTAAACGAGTTTCAAGCTCTATCCAACAGGGTTGCCTAAATATACTTAGAAAAATTTAAGGAAAGGTTAGCCAAGTTCCGAGCTTTGTCTCATGAAATATTTTCAGAGTATACTTAGTCAAAAATTTTAAGGAAAGGTTAACCGAGCTCTTAGCGAGTTCCGAACTCTACCCGCAAGTTTGCCCAAGTGTAAGTGATGGTTTGAAAAAAGGTTAACAGACCTCCAATCAAGATCTGAGCTCTATTCTAAGAATCGAACAGTTTACGGGAATGTAAATTCTAAAAATGAAACGCAAACAAGGTAAGAAGAAATTTTTTTATTCAAGTATAAGATCATTCAATTACAAGATTAGAATTCATTAAAGAGAATCGTTCAAGTACAACATCGTTCAATTACAAAAATATGCAAGTGCAAAACCTATTTTACGTGGACAACCGAGCATATACACTCCCAGAAGACGACCGAGTTGTGCTGGAGGTTCTTCGTGGAGTGTTGCCTAGAGAATGAATATGAATGTCAAAATTTCCTAGATTAGATGTCCAAAAGTGATGATCAAGATTACATCTATGATCTCACTTCGAACTATAGCATTCAGGCTTCAAGTAGCAGCTTCTGCCCAGGTTGAAGTCTGTTATATCCGACATTGGCTAGGACGTAGCAGACTACTTATCAACCCGAAATTGATGATCAAGATTATATATATGGAAAGGTGGCAGTGCGCACTGAGCTTTGCCCTACTAAAACTACTCACTATTTTCCATAGGACAACTACCAGATCTTCCCACTACTTCAAAGCCATCTCAACAATAAGAGGCCCCGGGTGGCAAAACTCTAAAACCATCTACCCTAATCCTAGGAGAGAGAAGCAAACTCAGAAGGAATGGAAGTTTTGGATGTAAAATGAAGAGCAGGGTCTGCTCAATTTATAGGGGAGAGGGGATGGAGAACAAACCATCATTAATGAAGAAGGTGAATGGATTACCATTAATGCAGAAGGCCAGCGGACCACCATTAAGAGAGGAAGGCGGACCGCCATGAAAGGCATCTGAAATAGTAGAGCATGCACCTAGATAGTGATGTTTCTTGAGGTAAACGTTGTCAACCAGCTAACAAGAGACAGGCATGCGACAGCCCCCACACCCGCCTCGTGTCCCATCAGATTTGAGGGAGGGTTAGTTAAACTCCGCTCGAGTTTTAAACTCTATCCAATGAGGTTTTCCTAAGCATACTCATCCAAGGTGAAGGAAGAGTTAGCCGAGCTCCACGCAAGTTCTGAACTTTGTCTCAATAGCCTTGTAGGAGCACACTTAGCTAGAGATTCGAGGGAGAGTAAGATGAGCTCCGCGCGAGTTCTGAATTCTATCCCATGAGATTTTTCTAAGAATACTCAGCCAAGGTGAGGGAAGAGTTAGCCGAGCTCCATGCTCGCTCCGAACTTTGTCTCAAAAGCCTTGTAAGAGCACACTTAGCCAGAGATTCATGGAGAGTTAGCCGAGCTCCAAGCGAGTTCTAAATTCTATCCCATGAGGTTTTACTAAGCATACTCAGCCAAAATGAGAGAAGAGTTAATCGAGCTCCACGCGAGCTATGAACTTTGTCTCAAAAGCATTGCAGGAGCACACTTAGCCAGAGATTTGAGGGAGGGTTAGCTGAGCTCTGTGCGAGTTCCGAACTCTGTCCCACGAGATTTTTCAGAGTGTACTCTGTTAAAGTGAGGGAACGGTTAGCTGAGCTTGATGGGAGCTCTGAACTTTATCCCTAAAGTCTTGCAAAAGTACACTTAGCCAGAGATTTAAGGGAGAGTTAGCTGAGCTTTGCGCGAATTCTAAACTATATCCCATGAGATTTTCTAGAGTGAACTCAGCCAAAATGAGGGAAGGGTTAGCCAAGCTCGACGCGAGCTCCGAACTTTATTCCAAAAGACTTGTAAGAGTAAACTTAGCCAGAGTTAGGATAGGGTTAGCTGAGCTCCACGTGAACTCCGAATTCTGTCCCGCGAGATTTTCCAGAGCGTACTCAGCCAAAGCGAGGGAAGGGTTAGCTGAGCTTGACACGAGCTCCGAACTTTGTCCCCAAAGCGTTGCAAGAGTACACTTAGCCATAGTTAGGGAAGAGTTAGCCAAGTTTACCGTGAGTCCCGAACTTTGTCCCATGAGGTTTCCCAAAGTATACTCAACCAAGGTGAGGGAACGGTTAGCCGAGCTCGCCACGAGCTACAAACTTTGTCCCAAAAGCTTTGCAAGAGTACACTTAACTAGAGTTAGGGAAGAGTTAGCCGAGCTCCATGCGAGTTCCAAACTCTATTCAAAGAGTTTTACCTAAATATACTTATCAAAAATTAGGGAAAAGTTAGCTAAGCTCTTCATAGGCTCTGAAATCTGTCCAAACTTTGTCAAAGTATATTTAGCCAGAGGTTTTTAAGGATGGGTTAGCCGAACTCTAGGCGAGTTTCAAGCTTTGTCCCTCAATGTTTGTTTAGACAATGAAAAAAAATAAAAGTGCATAGAATCACAAGTCTCACAAATGAGTTGAAAAATAAAAGTGAAGTTCTACTAAGGAATTTTAGAAGGATAAGGTCTTTACATGTTTGTACAAAGCAAAAAATAGAAAAACACATCAGAGCTCAAGAGGGGGATCCTGGGCTGCATCTTCACAAGTTCCCTCCGTGGTTGTCTTTTCAGCCTCCTCTGTGAACTGGGCAGTCTCTTTGATCGGAGCTAAGACAACACCAACAGCATCGTCATCTACCTCTGGCTGATTCATGTACTCTTCCTTATCGAAATTGGGCAGGATCATGGGTGCATATAGCGTTGGAGGCTCAGGAAGCTCAGGTGCAGGGGCAGCCTTAGCCTAAGCCGAATTGTCCTCGGGAATGCCGAGCTCAGTTAGACAACTAAGCCACCCCTCCATGAAGGACTCAGAGTGAACCTTGGCGACTTGCCTACTAAAGCTATCCCCGGCTCAGCTGACCCCCTATTGAAGACCCGCTCGTAGACAGGGTCGCAAGCTACTGCATGAAGTTCGGCCAGATCTTACAATGCCTTGTCCAATTTGGTCACAACAACAACAGCCTCACTCTGAGGCTGGGTCACAGCTGCATAGTTGTCATCCCGAACCTATTCAGCAGCAGCCAGATCTACCTTTAATTGTTGAATGGTAGCCAACGCAAGTTTGGCCTTGTTCAATTTAGATTCCAAGTCGCCCACCTTCTTTTTGTCCCTCTTAAGCTCGACCGACTGCTCCGCCATATGATCCGAGATGGTTGTTGCTTTCTAAAGGCTCTACAAAGCAAAAACACAAAAAACATCAAGTATCGGATAAGCAATTTGAAAAGCACCAAAGTCACGATGCTTACCTGAATGTGTTGCATCACTAGTAAAACCCTAATCGTCTCTAGGTTCTCCTTAGCAAAGGTGGTGACGTCATTTGGCAGCATGACAGCCCAAGCAAGGGCCATGCTAGTGTCATGATCTTTGGCTGAACTTCACCTACCTGCCAAGCTTGCAAGCGGAGAACTCGGGCTTCCAAAGCTCGGCGTACGTTCCCGAGGAAGGATTAAAGGCCGAGATCATCTTCCCTACCTTCCTTTTAAACCTCTTGGATGTGCCCATAGTGAGTTCCTTCCCTTTGTACTTGTCTAAAAGTAGGGCCTCTGACTAGTTTGGATCGACCCCCCATGATTGCCTCAACCAGCTCCATAATTGGATCAATAGTTCGCGGATGGACCTGGTTGATGGGAGGAGCTACTATAGTGGGAGGATTAGCAGCCGACGTAGACGTGTTTTAAGTGAAGTTCTTGAACTTCACCATATTGGTTTCACCCGAGCTCACGTTAGAATCATTGGCCTCCCTGAAAGCATGAACGATCTCAACCTCTCTCATGGACTAAGGTGGAGCATGGACGAGATCGTCTAAGTGTTCATTGTTCGAGCTCGAGATGGAGATGGGAAGGGCTGGATCTTTTGGCTCAACCACAGGAATTACCTAGTTTCGATTTCTATTCAGCACGAGTTAGCTGATGGCATCCTCTCCCTCCTCCTTCTTGTTGTCCAAGGACTTTGAGGAAGTGTAGCTCGATGAGCTGAAGGTGACGCCCTCTTCCCAACTTTGAACTTGGTTGGCACTGAGTTCGGCTCTGGACCTCTCCAAAATGAAGTCTTTGCATTATAGGGCCCCGCTTTTAATTCGCAGGGAAGGAAGGCTAATCCTTCCAAGCTCTTCAGTCTTATACGGAATGATGAGTAGATAAACTGGCTCATACTTGAGAATGTCAGACACCTTCCTCGAAGCTTTTCTATTATTAATAGCTTGGATTGCCTTCTTACAATCTTTGGACTGGCATTTGAATTGGTTGTTAAAATCTGCACGGCAATAGAAGCAAGTATTAGTATCAAAGTAAGGAACTTCACAAATGTAAGGGTCACATATTCAAAAAAATAAACACTTATTGTCAAGAAAACGGCCATTACGCCTCAGGAATGACCAAATGCCATCGTCCCCAGCTTGGAATTCCCAATTACTGGAAACCCAAGCAAACTCATCAAGGAACAAGTCAGTAACCAACCTCCTTTGCGGCTGGATGGAGTTCCTGGGGCGCAAGTAATGATTACCCATCACCAACGGTGTGCAGAACTCCTTATTTGGCCGCACCACAATATAGATATACAACAGATCTTCGGCACTGAAGGAGAGCTTCATTTGACGCACCGATGTGTCCACCGCAAGCACAGTGTGGACAAAGTTGATAGACACTTGCATGAAAGTAAGATGGCAGCGCGCCATCACCTCCTTCAACATAGGACTAATGGGGAATCGGAGCCCTGCCTGGTGGATCAACCAAATACAAACAAGGATGCGGGCCCCGTTGCCCTCCACCAGGTAGGGATTCTCGTTTGGCCTAGAATGCCATAATTGAACATCCGAGGGGATGTCATGGTCAATTCAGAACTTGTTCAAAGCTTCGTCAGTATGAACCAACAGTTGAGATCGATTCAACTCCATGTTCTGAAAATATAAACAAGACAGTTAGAACGAGCTCGACCAGCCAATTTTGATGAGCTTTCGAAGCAGAATCAGATGAACTCGCCATGAACACTAATCCCTGCCCCATCAAGACTACTTATTATTTCCTAAAAGATAGTTATTAGGCCCTCTTTTTGTCTCGAACCCATGTCAACAACAGAAGGGCCATGCAGACAAAATCCTAGGTCCAATGACCATACAGGGAAGCTCAAACCCATTCCATCAGGGGAAACGGGCCAAGGGCAACCCAGTTCAAAGAAATACAAGTCCAACAATGGCAGACAACTCAGAGACTCGAGACAAATAACAAACTAGCAAAAATCTAAAACAAATCCCAGAATTGAAGCACAGATGCAAAACAAAACCCAGATGTAGAAATGCAGACAAGAAATCAAATGTAGAGATTTAAAAAGTATACAAAATAAGGTCTGAAATCTTACCAAAAATTAAAATTCAGAAGATGCCAACACCATAGAGATCGAAAATTGATCTTCAAAAACTAGAATGGCAATCGGACAGATGATCGAATGGCAACAACATAAGGAGGGATGCTTTTTCTCTCTCTAGAAAGCTCTTGAAGATTCGAAACATGGTGTAGAAGATGGAAGGCAAAGGATCACCAATAAGGAAGGTGAAGAGGCGGGAAAGAAGCTTGATCGTGTCTTAGTGGTTATGTGAAATAATGCACCAGTAACCGCCTCTCAAAGCATGCCAGACACGAGCACATGGCAATCAACCAGCCGCGCGTCCACAACAAACGAGCCCTAGGGGCAGGGGGACTTCAGTAACAATATTCGAACATGCTCACGAACTAACCAACCCTGGACGCGTGGCTCAAACTTTTATGACGGAATGACAGACTTAGAAATAAGGAAGACAGCTAGTAGGCATCAGCAAGTCCACCAAGCACTGGGCTAAAATAATGAGTATGTCCAGCTCACATGATCTCAGCGACATCAACCTAACTCATGCAAACTGAGGGACAATTTTAAAGGGACAAAATATATAATAACGAAGAGGGTAGAGACCTCCACCGAGCTATCGCTATGGAGCAAGCTCAGAGATTCTCTACGCTCAAACTCAGTGCAGACAACATCGAAGACAGTTCTTGTCCGAGCTAAGGTTACCCCTACTCCCGAGCTGTCGTTGCTTAGTAAGCTCGGTAGGGTGACCAAGTTTAAACCTGGACGAGGGACAACGGTCATAGGTAATCCCAATGGATGTCAGGAGATAAAAGGTGACTTGCACGTCAAAATTTCTTTTAACAGCCCCCACGCCCAGATGGAGACGTCGTCGGAATGATGAGAAGCTACCAGCCAGGCCTTAGGAGCTTGGCTGGGTTAGCCACCTACTCAGTAACACAGTAGTCAGCGCGTACAAGAACGCGCCGAACTATAGTCTGTCTAGTGATGGGACACGCGCGTCAAGGCACACGCCGAGCTATACCATATAAAGTCAATCTGTCTTTCATTGAAAGGTATGCAATATTTGGCTAAGAAGCACATACACACATACTCCCTCTACATATTTCGATCATCTAAGTTGACCGTCGGAGAGTCATTTCTCGAAAATAGCTCCGGCGGACTGTGTTACTGTTTCGGTGTTGTAGCTAGTGCATTGTTGGACGACGGGTTGAAGCTACCAACGCAGCCGTAGAACCGCTTCGAGTGTCTATCCTCGATTTCCTTCGTCTCTTCCTTCAAACATATACACCCCACAGATATGTCTTTCCCTTTAACCGAAATTTGCAGCCTAACTAATGTATAAAGAAATATAGAAACAATTTCATCGATGTCTCTTTCTTGATCTATCTTTTTTCTTCTTGAACCCAACCACGCTTTTTCTTATTCATTGTCCAAGATCATCAACATGTTGTTTCCAATTTCTTTTTTTAGTTATTTATTATTTTTTTTTCTACTTTCATGGCCTTTTATCTCTATGAATTAATCAATGCTATTATTTTTAACTTTTTTATTATAACTAATGATGTTTAATGAATGTTCAAAATATTACCTTTAGATTCTTTGATCATATATTGATTCCATTCAAATTTACCAATTTACTGTCCTAATATTTACCATATTATCTTTTGTTTATTGTTTATTAATATTTCTTACTAATATGATATAAGTTTTAAACTTCTCTAATATCTTATGTATTCATATACGTGCTCCTAATGTTCAAAAGGAGATCCTATAGCTATTGGAGAGTCTATTCAAATTAAATATCTTGAAGTAAGTTTTTTTTTCTTTCTTTCTTATTCTTTTTTCCCTCTATTTGCTTTTTTTCTGATCCCCCCTCTCTCTCTTTCCATAGATAGATAGATACACACACACATATTTTTAATATAATGGCATCAACATGATCAGAAATTATGTCAAGATTGTGCCTATACATTCGTAATTCTTGTCTCAAACAAATCATTTAAACATTCACAATTCCTGTACCAAACAAATTATGTCAAAATTGATC
>BRYE01000009.1:10484718-10494718 GCA_030159115.1 Actinidia arguta var. hypoleuca | reverse complement strand
TGGAGAAGGAGTCTTATGAAGGCAACCCCCTTAGGGAAGTGGAGTCCTTATAGAGATGGAACTTTCTAGTAGGCGAAGTAGTCAATCTCACCTGTAAACGATGTAGCGGTCAAACAGCAAGCTCACTCATGGAGACGAGGGGAACAACTGATGATGACATGATTGGTAACCAGAACAGACATTGGCGATGTAGTCCTAAAGGCGAGGTTTCCAGCTTAGATTATCAGTAGGGAGAGATTTTACCCCACATCAATATATGTTATTGCTAAAAAAATTGACAGTTTTATTTGTTACTTATTTTTATAGACCTTGAATGGAGTAGGGGAATTCTACAAATCCCATGAATAATTGCCTTTGAGTCAACAAAATGGACAATATTTCTTTTAATTGCTATCGGTCATGAATTGACTTGAATAAAGATGGGGACGTTTGAATTTGAGAAGTTTTTTTTTTGTTGCAGTTCATATTACACCAACACAGGCAGTTATTCTGTCCTTATTGACTTGACTATGCATTTATATAAATAATAGGTTTAGAATAGTTCTTTGTTATTTTGTTATAGGACACAGCTTTTTTGCGATTCAAATTTTTGGACTTTAAAGTGCAGTTCAAGTTTTTTAAGCCTTAGTCTGACATTTAAACTGCTCAATTTATAGATTCTGTTGTAAAAATTAATACTGTAAAATATCAAATTGATTGAATACAAATCAATATCCGTTCAGTATTGTGAAGGGTGAGTAATAGAAATGGAAGAGAGAAAATCGAAAATAGATACCTACAGTGGTTGCAGGACAGCTGGTGGTGGTGGATGTTGTTTTAGGCTTGTTGGACCTACCTGCAAGACAGGAACAATGAGAACGACCCCCGGAGTTATTTTCGGGAACGACTCTCCGATGGTTAAGTTAGATGACCAGTGAATACAAAGTATGTGTAGAGAGAGAGAGAACTTAAGGCTTAGGGTTCAAGAAATTGCATATATTTGAAAGAATAAAGCATGATCCTATGTAGCACAGTTCGGCGCGTGCCTTAACGCGTCAACTATCAAGTCACTGGACAGACTGCAACTTGACGCATGCTTGAACACGCTGGCTGTTATGTCAATGAGTAGGCGGCTGACTCAGTCATGCCCCCTAAGGCACGATTGGTAACTAGCTCATCATGTCATCATGTCTCAATTTAGGAGTGGAGGTCTGTCAGAGGAAAGCTCATCGTGCAAGTCACCTTCTGTGTGCCTTGGGTTCGCCGCCAACTATTGCGTCTCGACCGAGCTCCGACGCAGAGATTCCGCTAAGCTTGCTGCGGAGCGATAGTCCAGCGATGCTGTCTATCCTAACTCGGCTAGAGCTGGTACTTGGTATTTTATTCCCTTATAAGTACTATTTTATCCCTTTATAAGTACTTAATAAATGAGTATGGTACACATGATTATACTAATTTATCTTTATATAAATTAATTTGGTCGACTATTAATTTATATCTAATTAACGTAAATTTTATAATATTTAATTTTTTATTGAGGTTTACAATATTAACAGTTAAATGAGGAAAAAAAATAAGTCCATAATACTTGAATGAACTGTATAGTCGAAAATTTGGACAGGAGAAAAGCTGTATTCTTTGTTATTCTCCATGGGATTGCCATTATTATATATTACATATACAGTTGTAAACTTATCATCTTTACTATATATATCTCAAGATGGGGCCCAATGAGATGGTACCTAAATGATTAATTGGGAAGTCTAAGATTTGACGTTGTCTCTGATTACAAATAATATTAGACTTTAACCATGTGAGCCATTTATGTATGAGCGCACGGAGCATAATGTGCCTGTCCACATTTATTTCTCAATTGGGTTTGTTTACTTGTAATTAAATATGATTATTACAATTGAGAAATATAGGACTATCATAGCTTTTGGGTAAAAATATGACAGTTGAGAAATTAACACATGTAAGGGGATAAATTATACAATGACGTAATCTGACCTTATTAGGGCAGGGACGTCCGCCGAGCTAACGCTGGGAAGTAAGTTAGGTGGTCCCCTGCACCGGAGCTCGGTGCAAAAATTATTGAGTACTGGCCTTACTAGAACTGAGGCCTACATCAAACCCTTGCTACAAAACGAGCTCGTAGGTCCTCTGTGCCGGAGCTCGAAGCAGTCATTCCTGAAGGCGTCCGAGTCAAGGCCTTCGTTATATGTGAGGTGCCGCAACTCAGCGAGCTCAGAACAATAACTGCGCTGGAAGCTTGGGTGATGAGCAACAACCGACGATATTTCTAAGAGATGTTAGGGGACAAAAGGTGACTTGCACGTTAGAGTTCTTTCTGACAGCCCACACGCCCGGATGGAGACGCTAGCAGTCAATCATGAGCTACTAGCCACGCCGTAGGGGCATTGCTGGGTCAGCCGCCTACTCACTGACAAAGAAGTTGGCGAGTACAAACACACGTCGAGTTGTAGTCTGTCGAGTGACGAATACAACTAGCGCCTCGAGCCACGCATTGAGCTAGGGAATAAAGGAGAATACTATTGTTCTCAGAGAGGTACATGAAACCTGGCTATTGGATATACATAAACTTTCTCTATATATATTTCTGGACGTTTAACTTGACCATTGAAAGGCCATTTCCCAGAAACAGCTCTGGCGGCAGGTCTCATTGTTCTTGTGCTTGTAGATAGAGCACCGCTGGTTAACTAGACGGAGGGTTGAAACTACCTACGGAGCCATAGAACCACTGCGGGTGTCTATCCTCGATTTTCTCTCCTCTCACTCAACAAACAAGAACCCCACAACTGGCGTCGTTTATGGAAAATCGATTATAGAAATTCACAAAGCCGTTACTAATGGCATCGCAAAGTAGCAACCGTTTTGACAGTTGTGAAACTCGTAAGGAGACCCCTCATGCACCTAAAACTCTTGGGTACGGAGGGGGTAAACTACTAGAGGACGCAAGAAGGGTGGCTAGGGCCACCTCAAGGTGAAACCCAGGTCAGTTGCTCCCTGGAGGGATAGTCAGTCAAGATATAACCATTAAGTGCCTACAAAGGCAACTGGCAGAGTTGACATAAAATTATGGTTGACAATAGGCTGATGAGGCCAGCCGAAACCATTACGCCAAGGCAAACGGAAGACCGGAATAAGGAACCGACCCTACCTCTCTTGGGAAGGTCAGGACAAAAAGCAAAATAAAACTCACGTGAGCGTTGACAGCCAAACTGATAGTAAGACGGTGGCCATAAGCAAGCGAAGGAGGTCAACCGAGCGATCCAAATCTGGGGTGGATCTCTGTGACACGCTCAATGCAAAATGAAGCCAAGAAGGAGATTTGCATGCCAAGCTCAACGGACCCAAATCTGGGGTGGATCTCCCTTTGTTCATTGCGGGTTTAGTGGTTCGCACGGCCCATAGTGGAAGGCCGCCCCGAGATACCAAACTCCATTCTCTCGAGAAATCGAGGGATTGAACCCACCAAAAAAGTTTACACCATCAAGGTTCACCCTGTACGATGAAAATCAAACCCGAGATCCCACGTGAGCCACGTTAGGTAGATGATGACCGTCTAGAACCATATGGATGCTTTGATGTGTCGGGTGTTCCCGTCGAGCCTCGGGGACCTTGAACTAAAATGGTTTGGTTAATTACCTGCAGGGTCAATCGAGAACTTTCACCAGCTAACCGAGTCATTTGTAGCTCGATTTGTGATCAACACGAAGGCGCCGAAAGGCATAGGTTCTCTTTTGACTCTAAAAAAGGCAAAAACGAAACGATCAGCAACTACAGCAAGCAGTATTGGGAGACTTACAACGAGATCAAAGAATGATCGAAAGAGTTGCCGATGGCGAGCTAAAAGCTCGGGCTAACTCCTAGTGAGAGGCTCTGGGAAATCTTGATGCTCAACCCTCCAACTGACCTCCGGGACCTCACGTCCTGGATCAAAATGTTTGCCCGGTTGGAGGACAATGTTATACAGGCAGAGAAAGTTGCAAGAATAACTACAAGGGGATAAGGCCCACACAAGAAGCAGAAAGAAGGCTCAATTTACTACTAGAGTCGGGTGAGCTAGGGGATCAACGTGATTTTCAAAGAACCAATCCACAAGCTCCTCCCCCGTATTCGAGATAAGCACTACTTCAAGAAACCTGAACCCATAGGAGGAGATCCCAAAAGGTGCAACCAAAGTTGGAGGTGCTCCTTCCACGAAGAAATAGGAACAGAACAGATAGCTACCAGACTCTTAAGGTTTTCTTAGACTAGCTAGTTTGAGATGGACACTTGAAGGAGTTCGTTGATGAAGACAAGACCCAAGCAGAGAAGGCCGAAGCTAGACTTAACCCAAGGTTTGACGGAGGTGACACAAGATAGAATGAATTGCAAATAAAGAAGAAGATCTGCCCTGGATACTATTCACATGATCGGGGGCCCACATCACCCTGATCTTGAAAATAGAATTCGGGGAGAGATCCGAATGATAAAACAAATTTATGAGGTTCTCTCAGTCCATTCACCGGTTAATAAGCCGAGGATAGAGGCTACGGAACCAGGGAGCATAACGTTCACCAAGGCCAATTTGGAGAGAGTGCAGCATTCCCATTTTGACCCCTTGGTCATCCAACTCAGAATGAACAACTATGATGTGAGAAGGATCTTGGTGGACATGGGTAGTTCGGTTGAGGTGATATATTATGACATTTTTAAATAGTTTAAGTTCACTCAATCAGACTTAAAAATGGCTCGAGCTCCTTTGGTATCATTCAATGCTCAGTCTCACTGGCCTTTGGACATAGTAACCATAAAGGTCCGAGCTGGCTCCCAAGAGCTAGTGAAAGAGTTCGTTGTAATAAACATCCCTTCCCCATATAATGCAATTGTTGGATGAGATTGGTTGCCCATGATGAAAGGGTGGCCTCCACACTTTAATAGGAAATCAAGTTTGCCACCACCTAAGGTGAGGAGATCCTTTACGAAGACCAAGTAGCGGCCAAACAATGCTATCTCGCTACGATCTCCACTAAGGCAGCCATGAAAGAAGTGCAAATAATCAAAGCAAAGCAACAGGTCCTAGAGGATGTCAGGAGGGATCCCGGGGCTAAAGTCATGGAAGACCTGATACGCTACAAGTTGGATGAGCCAAGCTCAGATCGTTTATTCCTCACGGGAGCGAACCTGGAGGAACGAGAGAGAACCAAGCTTATCCAGCTCCTTAGAGCTAATATCGAGGTCTTCGCATGGACACGTTACGAGTTGCCTGTGATAGACCCAAACCTCATCAAGCATGAATTGAACATTCTACCAGATGCCTGATTGGTCAAACAAAGAGGAAGGAGATCCGCAACTGAGCACGTGAATGCAATGATCGAGGAAATGGAGAAATTGAAGGAGGTAAGTGAAAAAATGGAGGTTCTTTACTCAAGCTGGCTATCTAACACAATCATGGTAAAGAAGAAGATAGGCAAATAGAGGGTGTGCGTTGATTTCATAAGCCTCAACCGAGCATGTCCAAGAGACTGCTTCTCTTTGTCGAAGATCGATCAACTGGTGGACTCTACCTCGGGTCATACCTGAATGAGCTTCTTAGATGCATACCGAGGTTACCACTAGATAGCCCTGCACGAGCCTGATTAGGAGAAAACTGCATTTATCACCACCGGAGGCGTATTATGTTACAAAATCATGCCATTTGGTCTAAAGAACACTAGAGCCATATATCAAAGGATGATCACAAAAATATTTGAGCCAATCCTAGGCAAAAACAAGGAAGCATACATCGACGATATGATGGTCAAAAGTAAGGAAGAGTCAGACTACATCAGGGACTTAACCAAAGTGTTCGCGATACTCAAAACACACAAACTGAGACTGAACACAGCAAAGTGTGCCTTCGGGGTGAACTCGAAAACGTTCATGGGACATTGGGTGCGAAGGCGAGGGTAGAAGTGAATCCAAAATAAATCACAGCAATCAATAACCTCGTCAGCCCAAGAGTTGCGAATGAGGTTCAGAAGCTAATCGGGATGGTAGCGGCACTGAACAGATTCATCAATAAGTCCTTAGATAAATGCCATCTATTCTTTAAGCTCCTTCACAAAAACATAAAGTTTTCATGGAATGAAGAATGCGAACTCGCACTCCAACGATTCAAAAAATATTTAATTGAACCACCGCTTCTTTCCACTCCAAATGAGGAAGAGCTACTCTACGTCTATCTTACCGTCTCTAAACATGCCGTTAGCTCGATGCTATTGAGGGAGGTAGATGGAGAACAACGCCTGATCTACTTTGTTAGCAAGACATTTACGGATTGCCAAATAAGGTACTTGCCATTAGAGAAGCTCATACTGGCCTTAGTCTTGACCTCGCGAAAAATCATGCACTATTTTCAAGCACATCCAATCACTATATATACTGAGTTTCCGCTCAAAAATATTTTGTCAAAAGCAGACTTGTTCGGTCAACTTTTGAAATGGATCACCGAGCTCAGACAATCTGACATAAAGTTCTTGTCTAGAGCAAAAATAAAGGACAAGTCTTAGCCAATTTGGTGGCGGAGTTTTCACTCTGTGTTGTGAGCACATAGCAAGGTTCTCTTGTGTCTGCACGCAGTAAGGGGAAATGCAAGGTTTCGAAAATAATTTTTTTATTTATGATACATTAGTGATGTCATCATGCCACGTGTATATATATATATATATATATATATATATATATATATCGTTATGGGCCTAAGTGTATTTTGAAATTGGATTTGTGTGAGAAAGGAGAGAGACATTTAATTTGGGCCAAGTTGCCAATCAAGGCCTTAGGGCCCAATGGGGCATTTATGTCTATATCTCTCACTTTTCTTTAACTAGCATTTATTTTTAAACATTTATTTCTTCTTCTCTTCTCTCTCTCTCTCTAGGGTTTGATCCTTGAAGCTTAGATTTGAGGGTGTAAGGTGTGAATTGAGTAGTGATTCTTGGAGCAAGGTTATCTACTCAATGAGAGTGTCAATTTGAGCCAAGAAGATTGGAGATTGGAGCAAGTTGGAGAGTTAGGGTTCATCTCACCTTCAACAAGTTTTTGGAACTTGCTTGCTTTGATTTGAGGTAAAGGGGGTTTCTTGTTGAGGTTTAATATTGGGATTGTTGTTAATGGCTTATATAAAGCCTGTTGAAACATTATTCTGGGTATTGAACCCTTAATGGAAGATCTAAGTTATATGAGAGTTTCGGAGTTCTAAGATCTAGAATCGTTCTATTTTTCTGCGATGTCTACCGGTAGTCATATTCTTCCTACTGGTAGTTCCCTTTGTTTTCTAGATATGACTCGAAGACCCGACCTACCGATAGTAATTTTTTCATTATCGGTAGTGATTTTTCTTAGTTTGCCATTGGATGGTCGTGTACGGGTAGTACTCATTTCACTACCAGTAGTGATCATTTGAATTTTTGCCACTAATTCGTTGTCTACCGGTAGTATTATTTCACACTATCGGTAATGATTTATCGTATTTAGTCATTGGATGATAGTCTACCAGTAGTACTTCATTTCATTACCGATAGTGAATATTAGCATTTTGCCCCTGGATGGTCTTCTACTGGTGATTTATGTAATTTTTTCTTCAGAACACTGTCTATCAGTATTGACCAGACCACTACCGGTAGTGACCTGATTACACAGTTTATAAAAACTTTTTAAATTAAACACATTTGATTTATGGTTATGGTTGCATACTTTACTTATAATAAATGCATTAGAAGGATATTAATAATGCATATTATTGATAGTTTATAATATCTTGTATATTATGTTGTTGTATTAACATTTTTATAAATATAACTTGGATGTATGATAGAACTTTTGGGAAATATAATATTTATGTGTGCGTAAAATTTGAAAATAATTTTGAAAATGACACGCTAGGAAATACCGAAATTAGATGGCTTAGATTAAGCCCGAGGTGAAAGACCTAGATGAGGGAATGTCGACCCTTTGGTCAGTGATCGAGAATGCAGCCGGATATTGAGTATGTCAAACCTTTGATGAAAATCTGAGAAGTAGGCCGAATATTGGGTATGTCAAACCTACGGTGAAATTCTGAGAAGTACGCCGGAATGAGAAAATGTCAAAGCCTTCAGTGAAAGCCCGTGAAGTTGATCGGATATTGTCTCACATGCTTAGTGCATAACGAGACTAATTAGGTATTAGCATATGTGTGTCATTCAAAGGAATTGAATTATTGCTTTTGTGAAAAGCCAAAAAGTTTGTGAATTCATTAATTTGAGAAACCATGAAATAAATGCTTTTGAGAAAAGCCAGAATATGTGAAAACTAAATGATTTGTGAAATCATGGATTGAAAATCAAAAGTATATTTTGATATGAATAAAAGCATACTTTATCCCAGGCCTATTCCGTAATAGCCAGATCCTCCTTCAGCTAGTCAATGGCAGTCAGCGAGAGCTTGGCCTTGTTAAGATCCAATTATAAGCAGTTAATCTTCTTTTTGGCCCTCTTTACCTCAATCAACTGCTCTTTCATGCGATCCAAAATGATGGCAGCCCTCTTGTGGCTCTGTGGGGCAAAAATAAAAATATTAAATATCGGAAGGGTAACTTGAAACACATCGAGGTCACAATTCTTACCTGAACTTGCTGCATCACCAACAGATCCCCCAATCATGTTCGAGGTCTCCTCATTGAGGGCAGCGACATCATTCGGCAATAAGACAACAAGTGCAAGGGCCACGCTAGTATTATGGGCCTAGGAAGAATCAACCATCATAATTTGCCTACCGAGCTCATAGGCAGAAAACTCAAGCTTCTAGAGGTCGGCATCAACACTCGAGCTCCCCTACCCCACCTTCCTTTTTAGCATTTTAGGTATCCTCATTGTGAGTTCTTTCCCATTCCGTTTGCCCTGGGAAAGGGTCATCCGATGAGCTCAATTAAACCCCTACAGTTGCCTCGGCAAGCTCCATGATGGGATCAACAACTGGTGAGGGAATCCAGCTAGCGGGGGGAGTTGTTATCACGGGATGATCGGTAGCCAGAGTGGCCTTCTTCTTCAGATTCCTTAACCTTATATTGAAATCAGTGACCTCACCAAAAAGATGCAAAATTCCTGAAGTGGAACCCGGACGAAGTCGTTAGAGTGCTCGTCGCTTGAGCTTGAAATCAAAATGAGAAGGGACACAACTTCAGGTTCAACAACGAGGGTCACCCTACCTCAATTTTTGTTTAGAACGAGTTGTCCGACAGCCTCGTCACCTTCTTCCTCATCCGGGGAAGTATGGCTGGACAAGCTCGAAGTGGAGCCCTCTTCGGAAGGAAGAACTCACGCGGGGGGCGGTGAGTGTTGAGCTCAACTTCGGGCCTCTCCGGGATGAAGGCATCACGACGTAGAGTTCAGCCCTCGATGCGCGGTGGGAGAATACTCGCTCCAATAAATTTCGTAGTCCTGCTCAGAATTGTGTGCCGATAGATCGGCTCGTACAAAAGGAGCACGACTATGTCCCTAGACTCTTGCTTATTATTGGCAATCTGAATAGCCTTTTTGCAATCTTCA
Source organism: Actinidia arguta var. hypoleuca (assembly GCA_030159115.1). Lineage (NCBI taxonomy): Eukaryota > Viridiplantae > Streptophyta > Magnoliopsida > Ericales > Actinidiaceae > Actinidia > Actinidia arguta. The sequence goes on along the minus strand of BRYE01000009.1, from coordinate 10,485,167 downwards.
AAATGTCATTTGAACTGGTTGTTGAACTCTACATAAACAATGGGAACGAGTATAAGCACAGATATAAGCAAAATTCACAAAGCATGAAGAACATGGAATCTACAAAGAAATACTTACTATCAAGCAAACGTCCATTGTACCTCAGGAATGACCAAAGGCCATCATCCTCAGCTTGAAATTCCTAAGCGCCCGAAACCCAGACAAACTTGTTAAGAAATAAGTCCTTGTTAGGGTTGTCGATGACCAATCTCGTTCGAGGCTGGTCATGTTTCCTCAAGCACAAATAATGATTACCCTCAAGAAAGGGTTGCCCGACTCCTTCTTTGGCCGAACTACAGTGTACACATACAATAGATCTTCAACACTAAAAGGCTTGTCTAATATCTACATCAACATATCCACCACAAACACGGTATGGACAAAGTTGACAGACACGTGCATAAAAGTGA
>BRYE01000009.1:10477218-10479718 GCA_030159115.1 Actinidia arguta var. hypoleuca | reverse complement strand
TCCAAGTGACATTTCCTCCAGTCAGCATAATTCTTTTAACCACTTTGCGCTGTGAGCAAATGCTTCCTAATCAATACCACCTTCTCGATCGCATCACGAACCCAGTTCGACTTTGCAAGCGCTTCCTCTCCAACGTCGGTCAACACATGGGTGACCTACATGGTCTACCATATAACACCTCAAAAGGTGCCATATCGATATTTGCTTGATAACTATTGTTATACGCGAACTCTACTAAGTGTAAATGATCCTTCCATTATCCCCCGAAATCAAGTACGCATGCTCGAAGCATATCCTCCAAAATATGCAGATTTTGTCAAACGATCGACCACTATCCAAACGGTGTTGTGCCCCCTCAACGACATAAGCAAACCCATAATGAAGTCCATCGTGATACTCTCCCATTAAAATCTTTATACACAAAATAATGTCCAAAAATAGGTGGTCCCCTAAATATGTTTTCATTCATATCAAAATAAACTTTTGATTCCAATCCATGATTTTTCAAATCCAACAAATTTTTTTATTTTTTCGACTCTTCTCAAAAAGCATTAACATGTGATTTCTCAAATTCATGTTTTCAAAAAATTCCCAACTTTCTCAAAAAACAATAATTCAATTATTTCGAATGACACACCTAGGCTTAACCTAACCAAACCCATTATGCACTAAGCACATGCGACAACATCCATCAACTTCCCTAACTTTCACCGTGGGCTATGACTTTCCCTATACCCGGCTGCATTCTTCAAACTTTTACCGAAAGGGTTGACATTCCTTATACACGTCGCACTCCTCAGACTTTCACTGAAAGGGTCAATATTCGCTATACACACACGATCGCTATCTACCTCCTATGTGATTTTTCGGTCTTTCACCGTGGACTTAGCCTTAGCCATCTTGTTCTGGGTACACCAAAGTACCAGATCTACCATTACCTAGTGTGTCATTCCTAAAACCATTTCCAAAATCCAAATATACACAAAAATCACATTTTTCAAATCTCACTTATGCAAGTGTTACATTTATCAAAAATTTAATGTAACAGCATAATATACAAGATATTATCATACTCAAGGTAAACTATTTTTTTAAAAAATCTTTAAAATCTTTTTTTTACTGTTTATAAGTGTCAACACCTGATTTTCAAGTGTCGACACCTGGCATCAGTAGCCAAAATACCGATTTTATTGTTCAAAAGTGTTAGGTGTCGACACCTGGTGTCAGTAGCCAAAATGTCAATTCTTACTGTTCATAGGTGTCGACACCTTGTGTACAAACTCCAAATTTTTCTATATAAACCAAATCTTTCATCTAGGGTTCAACACCCAAAATAATGCCTCAATAGATTTTATATAAGCCATTAACAACAAACACAATGAAAAACACCAACAAGTAAACTCCCTTTACCTTAAATCCAAATAATGAAAAGTTCCACAACAATGGTGATGCTCAAAGTTCCGAATTCCTCTGATCCCAAATCTTCTTGGCTCAAAACGAAGCTCCCGTCGAGTGGATGATTTCTCTCCAAAGGATCACCACTCAAATCACACCTCACTCACCTAGATCTAAGCTCTAAATGCAAAACCATCTTTGGTCCAAAACCTAGAGAGAGAGAGAAGAGAGGAAGAAGAGCAAATGTAAAAGAAATGCTAAACATAAATGCTAGGTAGAAATCTATTTGTGTTAGGTCAAGAGTGAAAAAAGACATAAATGCCCTCCTAGGGCCTTGGGCTTTGTTTGGCCCAATAAACAAATCCAAACCAAAATCAATCTTGAGTCTAATTTATTTGGCACACTTTCTCACCCATTGTTTTACAAACTTCAAGTTTTCCTTCAGAGCACCTTCCGGCAATGCAAGAGTACCTAGTTGGTCAGTTAGCTACTTCGTTGTTTATCACTAGATTGTATGATTCTTCCCTTTCCTAAAACAATTCGTTAGGAACAAAAATAGAAAGACGTGTGTGGCTTGTGAAATTGCACAAGGTTAAATCCTGCAGGTGTTTGGAAAAGAACAATACAAGTTAACTGAAAAGGCTTCATGGCATTTGAGGCAGCATATGAGAATGTTAAACATCTTATTTGAAGAAACATCATCTTTTAAACGCTTATTTGTAATGAGAAACCCTGTGTTCCCCAAAATTGGATAAAGAAATATTTTCTGAATTCAAAAGTGAATGCTGCAGATTCACTCGATTACGTGAACCAACACACTCAAAGTGAATCTGAACTATTAATTTTGAATTGGAGAACTTTTTTTTATCAAAATTTGGGGACCAGAGTACTGCTGGTTTGTAATTCCTGAAATCCCCTTGAAACAATCTGAATTGCAATGGTGAACATGGGTGATAAAATATAGAGATAATCAAATTGAGTCATTAACAATAAGAAAATGACACAACCGAAATCGAGGCCACAAATTCCAAAGAAAGAACAAAGCACCTCTTAAAAAACCCAGTAGAAGATCGAACCCCATTGTAGCAGACGAACCACATCAACA
>BRYE01000009.1:10469718-10472218 GCA_030159115.1 Actinidia arguta var. hypoleuca | reverse complement strand
AAACCACAAACTGGTTCTCACGGTTGTACCCATTTTGGCCTTGGACATCGCCTGGTAATTTCATGAGTGCTTTAGAGAATTTAGCATTTATCATTCTCACAGAAACGACCCCTTCACACTCATATAAGTGACTTATCATTAAGGATATCCTATCCCACTCGGAATCATTCCAAGATATGAAAATCATTAGAAAGCATAGCTTAACCTCAAACCTGATATATGTATCCCTGACTTATCATAGAAATGGGTAAAAAAAATAATTTTTTCCAATGATTCTCTACTAGTCACACACAACTTAGTTGTCTCATTGAATCTATATCTTGGGATCTCTAGTAAAATAGGTTGGGTTGCCATTGAAGTGACTTTTAATTAATAGGTTTTAATCCCATTCACCTCGATAATCGATAAATTTGCTCTTTAGTCAGCCATTTGGTTCTTTAGTCAACCCTTGCATAAACGGATCCACTATATTATCTTTTGACTTTATATACTCAATAGATATAATTCCATAAAAGAGTAAGTGCTTAACGGTATTGTGTCTCCGACGTATGTGTCGAGATTTACCTTTGTACATATTATTTTGGGTGAAATACAATGACCTCCCCTGAGGTTTTCCTTTAATACACAAAGCACCCCTAATGTTTAAAAAATTACAATGACCTCCCCTGAGGTTTAAAATTTGTAATAGATTTTTTTTTAAATACACTGATCACCCCTGAGATTTTGGGTTAATACATAAAATACTCCTGAAATACACTGACCACCACATGGATGCTTTGTGTATTAACCCAGAATCTCAGGGGTGGTCAATTTAATTTCTCAAATGTCAAGGGAGACATCTGTATTAAATGCAAACCTCAGGAGAGGTCATTGTAATTTTTCAAATATCAAGGATACTTTGTGTATTAACATAAAATTCAGGGGTGGTCAGTGTATTTCACTCTATTAGTTTTTGCTTTTCCAATTGCCGATTGACTATCGTAATTGATGCATATTGCAGAAACTAGCTTAGGCCACACAGTAATATCTTTTAAGAAGTGGCAAAGCCATTCAATCTCTTCTCCAGCTTTATCTAAAACTATAAACTCTAATTTTATCATGGACCTTGCGATACATATTTGCTTGGCTGATAATGGCTACTGTTAGCAAAATTGAAAGATCTTAACCTTTCAGTGAATAAGAATAAAGTTGGAAGTTTATTTTATAATTAAAAATTACGTGAGGCTTATTCTGTAATTAAGAATTACAAGATTTAAAAAGTAATTAACGAATTACTCAGTACACTCCAATCGCACCCATGCACTAAGTGTCAAGCGCGCTTTTAATAGTGCCACATTGTGCCCATTGCCCACACCACGCACCAAGCGAACTGCGACTAGCGGCTGCGGCGCAGCCGCGCGTGCGCTTGCACATGAAAGCTAAGGTAAATGTGGTTCACATAGTCCATAACTCCCTCTTGGTGCTCCAAGTACTCATTTTTCTATTGTTAGCTTGGTGTATATAAACACTTTAAAATATTCCTATCCAATCAATATGGGACTTTCACATTTTTTTCATATCAGTGGTAGCACTTTGGTGAATATTTTTTCATTCGCCTTTTATCCGTTTTGAGCAAATAAATACACTACGTTTATCTACTCGCGAAAGAGAATTTATTCCACACATGGTTCAATGCTTTTGATAACTAAGACTCACCCAAAAAATTAAATCCATCTTAGCTCAAACTTTAATCTTTTTTTCCAACAAAAGTTGCCATACACACAATCTCCAATGATTTTTGGTGTGTGTACATAGTGGGTTTTGTGTTTTGTTGTCGTCCAATGGACATTAGTTTGACTTAACCTTTCATCCCAATTCAATTAAAACCAAAAAAGGTAAAATTTGTGGTTTATTGATTTGTTCGAATTACAAATGATAAATTTATCATATACGATTTTGAAAGTTAACTCACATCCAGTTATGATAATGTTATTATAAGATTTTATCACAAAATAGAAGTGTTTATGATAAATTTATAATAACCGAATAAATTAGAAGCATTATCATAATTTAGAACTTTATGGTAAAATTGTCATAGTCAGAGGTAAATATTATTTTATCATAATTTGAAGTTAAATATGACAATTTTACCATAATCTATAAGCTTTTATGATGCATTTATCGAAACTTGGGATGTCATGTCCATCTACTACCAGATTTTTCATGTAATTGAGTTATTATGATAAATTTATAACAACTTGCAAGGGACATTGAAGCTTGTTTTCACCATACCTATGAAGTTCAAAGCTTGTTTTACACTTTTCAAGATTTTCGGATGATAGTAACTCGTGCATTTTTGTTCAGAGGTTGGATTGTGTTGTTGATTCAAATATATCTACAACCTATGAGTTCTCCGCATGGAAACTTCAATCGTGATGTTGGAATATTTAGCGTGATTTATGCTTCAATTATCAAAGTGGGAGACGATACAATGGTATTTTTGGTATAATTTGAATTATAG
>BRYE01000009.1:10447218-10449718 GCA_030159115.1 Actinidia arguta var. hypoleuca | reverse complement strand
CTCCACATGGTCCCACTCTGATATCTCGACACATGTCCCAATTTGGGATATTTGTCTAGTTTTATATTCGGCTTTATCAAAAAATCTTATTCGAGTATAATATCTGTTATTGTGAAAATCTCAAAAAATTTTAAATTGCCACTGGTATGTTTACATATTTACTCTTACTATTTTACGATAAAAATTAATTTATGGGTCAGGGTATTACATTCTCCTCAACTTATGAAGTTTGGTTCTCCAAACTCGTCTACGTCGTAACTACATCATTTACTGTATCCATGGCTCGACTCGATCTATATTAGAAATTCTAATAATATCGTGTTAACAAGGCATAAGTTAAAGTTATACCTTGTTCCAAAAGGTGCGGGTATTTCTGTAGCATGTCGCTTTCGTTCTCCCAGTTGACTTCTTCCGTCGACTAGTTCTCTCACTTGACTTTGACCAACGGAATGATTTTACTCCTCAGTTGTTTTGCCCTGGTGTCCATGATTCGCACTGGCCGTTATTGTAAATTCTTCTCTAATTCAATCGGTGGTTGTTCCAACACGTGAGTTGGATCTGCTAAGTACTCCCTAAGCATTGATATATGAAAAATATCGTGAACATTTGCAAATTCTAGGGTCAAGGCAAGCTGATATGCCACCGGTAATATCTTCTCCAGAATTTCACATGGTCCCACATAATGTGGATTTAACTTTCCCCTCTTTTTGAATCTTACAACTCTCTTCATTGGTGAGATTTTCAAGAATACCTAATTGCTTTCTTGAAAATCCAACGCTCTTATATTTGCATCTGCATAACTCTTTACCGATTCTATGCAATCTTCAATCGGTCTTGAATCACTTTGATTTTTTTGTGGTTTTCAGCACGATATCTGGTCCAGTAATCTTTGTCTCTCCATTCTCTGTCCAACAAGACGGCGACCGGCACTTCCTACCATATAGGGCCTCGAAAGGTGCCATGCTGATACTCGTTTGATAGCTATTGTTGTATGTAAACTCAAAAGCTAGATTTTCCTCCCAGTTTCCTTGGAATTCCATCGCACATGCCCATGGAAAATCCTCTAGCGTCTATATAGTCCTTTCTATTGCCTGTCAGTCTGTGGGTGGAAAGCCGTGCTCAAATTCAGCTTCATCCCCATTGCCTTTTGTAATGATTGCCAAAATTTAGATACAAATCTTAGATCCTGATATGGTGTGATGGATATTAAAGCTCTATGCAGTTGTACGATTTTCTTCATGTAAATAGTCGCCATTAGATCCATAGTGTGCGTATTCTTGATTGGAATAAAGTGTGCCGACTTGGTCAAACGGTCGATTATGACCCAAATCAAATTGTTACCCTTCACCGTAACGTAGTCCATTGTGATGTCCTCCCATTTCCACTTCAATACCAGTAGTGGTTGAAGTAGTCCGGCTAGCTTCTGGCGTACCGCCTTAATCCATGACATTGTAAACATCTGTTGACATACTCCTTGATGTCCCGCTTCATGCCCATCCACCAATACATCTTTTTCAAGTCTTGGTACATCTTCATCATTCATGAATGAATCACCCACGTTGACTTATGTCCTTTGTCCATAATCTAATGTTTTGAGGTCAGATACGTTAGGCACCAGTAATCTGTTTTGAAATTTGAACACTCCATCGATCATTTTGAATTCCGCATTCGATTTTGTTGCCAAGTTATCATAAATCTTCTTGAGTTTGGGATCCTCCATTTGCATGAATTTGATTTCTTCTAGGATTGTCAGCTCTGCGATCATCGTTGCACATAGGCCTTTACTCCACGAGTGACCACTTCCAACTCCAATTCCTCAATCTCTTTGTGTAAACATCGTTGTTCTGTAATTAGCACATTCAGTTTCTTGTTGCCTTCCGACTTAAAGCGTTTGCTACTACATTTGCTTTTTTCGAGTGATATTGGATGTTGATGTCGTAGTTTTTCATCTTTTTCAACCATATCCGTTGCCTGAGATTCAGCTCATGCTACATGTAAATATACTTCAAGCTTTTGTGGTCGGTGTAGATCTCACATCTCACCCCATACCAGTAGGGCCATGATATCTTTAAAGCAAAGATAAATGCCGCTAACTTCAGGTCATGAGTAGGGTAGTTATTCTCATGTAAGCAATAACTATTTCATTTTGCATCAAAACACATCCCAGTCCTTGATGTGATGCATCATTGTAGACGGAAAACCTTTCAGTGCAACCCACGAATAAGGGTATGGTCTTCTCAACTATCTATCGAGAATGTACTGTTTGTATTGATGATATAGTAATACCTACGAATTTAATACCGTTGGAAATAGGACACTTCGATGTCAAATTCAGAATGGATTGGTTGTCCAAGAATGGACCAGAATCCATTGCCCGAATAAATGTGTAATTTTTAGGAATTCAGAATAAAAAGAAGTCCAAATGGAACGCGAAAGGGTAGTTATTCTCCCATACTTTGTATCAATGGCTTGTGCTCAACAACTTTTACGAAAGGGTTGT
>BRYE01000009.1:10429718-10442218 GCA_030159115.1 Actinidia arguta var. hypoleuca | reverse complement strand
CCTTATATCTACAAACTCACCTTCCAGGTCGCCTTATAGTGTTAATAAATTGAGCTCCATTCCATTTGCATATTCCCTCCACATCGCCATAGGGCGAGATGATCTACCTCGCCCAAGGCAGTGACATCTTCTCAGACTTTACTCTCCATAAGGACTCCATCCCCATTAGAGGTCTGCTATCACCACTCTTGTACCTGATCGAAGTCCATCTCCATACAGAGTTCCACCTCTACAAGAGAACTGTCTCCAATAGACTCCAACTCCACAATGACGCCTATAATCACGGACAGATTACCAGTTGGCAGCCTCCTAGTTAATCTCTCCAGATTGAATTGGGATATTCTCCCATGCTTATCCTTCCGAGAAATTCGCCATACAACACTGACACGACTCAGTTCTCCCTTCTATATAAAGGCCGCTCCCCCACAACCAAAAAGGTACGCTCAACATAGGCATTATACACACTTTCATTGTGCTCTCCAAACTGCCTTAATTTCTAGTCGCCTTGGTCTGATTCTTACGCCGGAGGGGTTTTGAGCGGCCTCACCCCGGCCGATTACTTTTCTTTCACTACTGTGCAGGTCACCTAGTTTTAGCCGAGGTCCAGCGCCGAGGTCGAAGAGCAATTCTGACTGTTGGTTGCTCTCCCAGATTTTTTTTAAGATGGTCGGGGTGCGATCATATCAGCACTAATGCACCGGATCCCATCAGAACTACGCAGTTAAGCGAGCTTGGGCGGGAGCAGTACTAGGATGGGTGACCCCCTTGGAAGTCCTCGTGTTGCACCCTTTTTGAGCAGGGTACGTCGCCTTATATCTACAAACTCACCTTCCAGGTCGCCTTATAGTGTTAATAAATTGAGCTCCATTCCATTTGCATATTCCCTCCACATCGCCATAGGGCGAGATGATCTACCTCGCCCAAGGCAGTGACATCTTCTCAGACTTTACTCTCCATAAGGACTCCATCCCCATTAGAGGTCTGCTATCACCACTCTTGTACCTGATCGAAGTCCATCTCCATACAGAGTTCCACCTCTACAAGAGAACTGTCTCCAATAGACTCCAACTCCACAATGACGCCTATAATCACGGACAGATTACCAGTTGGCAGCCTCCTAGTTAATCTCCAGATTGAATTGGGATATTCTCCCATGCTTATCCTTCCGAGGAATTCGCCATACAACACTGACACAACTCAGTTCTCCCTTTTAGCCGAGGTCCAGCGCCGAAGTCGAGGAGCAATTCTTACTGTTGGTTGCTCTCCCAGATTTTTACCATAACAGTTTGGCGCCGTCTGTGGGAACGATAGTTCTCTAGTTCCTATGCACCTGCGCAGCCGATTATTATCCAGACCAAGCACTAGCAGCCCTTGGGATAACAGAGTACGTCCAATGGTCAACACTAGCCAAACTCCAGATCTAGAGGGCTTTCATCATGAGATACGTGGGATGGCCGAACAGATGAGAATCATGAATGAAAATAATGCCCTCCTTATGCAACATCTCACCACGAATAATCAACCACCACCTCTTCCAGCTCCTCGTCGTTCTCACCTATCAGGGAATGTATCCCAAAGTCACCATAGCACCGGAAGAGACAGACGTCGTCTCTCTCCTAGCCCTCACCCCCGACGGGAAAGAAGCCCAAGAAGCCCATCATCAGGGTCATCATCCAGCAAGACGCCAGAGCAGGAAAACGGAATTAGACGGGGCAGATCCCCTCGTCGGGTTCATCAGGAACAAGACATGTCCACTTCCCAAAAAATTAGGGATCTGGGCGCTCGCCTGGACGCCATCAACACGGGGACCGGTGCCCCAATAACTGTAGACGCTTTGATCAGGCAAACTGAACCACCTTTTACCCAAAGAATAATGAGAGCCAAGGTGTCATCCAGGTTCAAACTGCCTGCTCAGCTCGGGATCTATGAAGGCAAAACGGATCCTATGGATCACCTGGATTCTTACAAAAATCTGATGCACCTCCAGGGTTACTCGGATGAGGTCATGTGTAAAGCTTTTTCTGCTACACTAAAGGGGACGGCGAGATCGTGGTTTCGAAAGTTGACTCCCGGAACCATAGATTCATTTGGTGAACTGAGCAGACTTTTTGTCGCTAATTTCATAAGCTGCAGGGTCATGCAGAAGAACGCGTCCTATCTTTTCACCATCCACCAGAAGGAAACGGAGAACTTGAAGGATTATGTGAAGCGATTTAACTAGGCTATATTAGAAGTTGAAGACCCCAGTGACAAGGTGGTCGTCATGGCAATGATGGAGGGACTTCGCCCATGTCCCTTGTTCGATTCTCTGTCCAAGAATGTTCCCGAGACATTGTCCGTCCTTCAAAGTAAAGCCGATAAGTACATCGCCGCGGAGGAATTGGCCGAAGCCAAGCGGAGGCGAAGAGGGAAGGAAGACCACAAGAGGAAAGAGCCTGATACAAGGCGATCTGATTATAAGGACGATGAACGAAGGAGCAAGAAGCCTAATCGGGACTCAAGGCGGACCAATGACAGGCGACCTCGTACTCCACCTCGCCGCACTGAGCTGGTATTGCCTCCGCTTAATGCTCCCATTGCCCAAGTCCTCACAGAAATCAAGCATGAAGAGTTCGTCAAGTGGCCCTCGAAAATCAAGACTGATTCCCGGAAGAGAAACAAAAACAAATACTGCGAGTTTCACCGAGACCATGGCCATAATACCGAAGACTATTTTCATCTAAAGGAACAAATAGCCAACCTCATCAAAAGAGGGTATCTTAGAAAGTACATTGGGGATCGCCATTCCCCCAATTCACCGGAAAGAAGGTACGGCGACAATCGACCTACTGCTGGAGACATTCAGGTAATACACGGTGGGTTTGGATCCGGAGGAAGCTCGAATTCATCCAGAAAGAGGCACGCAAGAAGTGCAGGTATGCTATCCACAGAAGTTTACAACCTCTCCTTGCCAATGGCCGATGTCCACCCACCCATTACCTTCAACAATGATGACCTGAAAGACCTGCACCTACCTCATGACGACGCCCTGGTCGTTTCGGGCATCATCGCCAATTTTACCGTCCAAAGAATCTTGGTCGACAATGGTAGTTCGGCTGACATTCTGTTCATCTCAACATTTGAAAAAATGAGGATAGGGCTCGACAAGTTGCAGCCCTTTATGACGCCTTTGGTAGGATTTGGAGGAAATCTGACTCATCCACTGGGATGGGTCAAGTTGCCGATTACTTTGGGGACAGAACCTCGCCAAACTACCGTTTGGCAGGACTTCATTGTAGTTGATTGCCCTTCACCCTACAATGCCATTTTAGGACGCCCAACTCTAGGCGGAATTAGGGTGATTACCTCAACATACCACCTGAAGATGAAATTTCCCACCTCGACAGGAGTGGGTGAAGTGCGGGGCGACCAGAAAGTGGCCAGACAATGTTTCATTTCGGCCATAAAGATCGAGACCCTCCCGGTACCGAATACCCAATAGCAATTACCGATCAACGATGGCGAGATGGAATCTTTGAGGGACGAGGTGGAACAGGTGGTCTTGATGGATCCCCGAGAAACCGAAAACACTAAACCCCTTGAAGAAACTATCCCAATTTCCATCCATCCGGAATATCCTGATCGCCACGTTATGATCGGAACAGAACTTGCCGAAGAACTACGAAATGCTTTGGTGGAATTCTTAAAAAGAAATTTTGACATTTTTGCCTGGTCCCAAGGCGACGTCCCGGGGATAGATCCCCAGGTCGCCATGCATAAATTACAGACCAACTCGGCAAATCCTCCAGTTCGCCAGAAGAGAAGGAAATTCGCCCCTGAGCGGCTTCGAGTTATCGACGAGGAGGTCGCCAAACTCATCAGAGCTAAAGTTATCAAGGAAGCCCACTATCCGGATTGGTTAGCTAATGTCGTCGTCGCCCCCAAAAAGGAGGGGAAGTGGAGAGTATACGTGGACTACACTGATCTCAACAAGGCATGCCCAAAAGACAGTTTTCTACTGCCAAAAATTGATTTAATAGTCGACGCTACACTAAGCACGAGCTACTTAGCTTCATGGATGCCTTCTCGGGATATCACCAGATCAAGATGTTTCCTCCTGACGTAGAGAAAACTTCATTCATCACGGAATGAGGATTGTATTGCTACAAGGTCATGCCATTTGGTCTAAAAAATGCTGGGGCTACTTATCAAAGATTGGTGAACAGAATATTCAAAGAGCTAATCGGAAAGACCATGGAAGTATATATAGACGACATGCTCGTTAAAAGCCTTGAAGCAGCAAAGCACGTCGCCCACCTTGAAGAAGCTTTCAACATTCTAAGGAAGCACAGGATGATGTTGAATCCTTGCAAATGCATTTTTGGCGTATCATCCGGAAAATTCTTAGGGTTCTTGGTAACCAAACGTGGAATTGAAGCTAATCCAGACCAAATTCAAGCTCTGCTCCGGATGAGCTCGCCCAGAAATATTCGTGAAGTCCAGCAGTTAACTGGGCGGGTTGCCACCCTCAACCAATTTGTTTCCAAATCGGCAGACAAATGTTTACCGTTCTTCAAAATCCTAAGGAAAAATCAAAATTTCCAGTGGACAAGAGAATCTGAGGAAGCTTTTCAACACCTTAAAGAGTATTTAGGGTCGCCTCCTCTACTTGTGGTTCCGACCACGGGGGAAGAATTGTTCATATACCTCACCGTTTCGACCACAGCAGTAAGTGTCGTGCTCATCCGAGAAGAGGACCATGTCCAAAAACCGGTATACTATGTTAGTAAGGTCCTGATAGGTGCTGAGAACAGATACGTGATGATTGAAAAGCTCGCCTACGCCCTCCTGATCGCCGCCAGGAAACTTTGCCATTATTTTCAAGCCCATCCCATCACCGTGTTAACCGATCAACCGTTAAAACAAGTTCTTCAACGACCCGACACCTCGGGGAGACTCTTGAAATGGTCCATTGAGTTGAGCGAATTCCATATTAACTACAAACCGAGGACGGCAATAAAAGCCCAAGCTTTAGCCGACTTCGTGGCTGAATCCACTCACAAGCCTGATCTAGAATTCTCGGAGGAAGGGATTCGCAACTCAGAAAAAGACCTCGGAAGCTCAGTGAACAGTCTCGACAGCTCGGGGGAGAGGCTCGGCAAATGGACATTGTATGTTGATGGGTCTTCCAATCAACACGGATGCGGTGCAGGGCTTGTTCTCCAAACCCCGGAAGGTGAACAGATGGAATACGCCATACGAATTGGGTTTAAAGTCACCAATAATGAAGCGGAGTACGAAGTCCTCCTCGCCGGATTACGGGTCGCCACAAGATTGGGAGTCCAATCAATTGAAGCCTACAGTGACTCTCAACTAGTGGCCAACCAGGTTCAGGGAGATTACCTCGCTAGGGACGTACGAATGGCAGCCTATTTGGATGAAGTCAAATGCTTAACTCAGAAGATCAAAAGATTCACCATTCAACAGATCCCCAGAGAAGAAACCAGAAAAACAGATGCCCTAGCCAATCTCGCTTCAGCTTTTGATTTTATATCAGACAGAAGTATACCGTTAGAATTCTTGTCTAAACCAAACATTGAGGTCGCCAAATCTATCTGTACGACAGAAACAAATCAGACCTGGATGGATGAGATCGCCACCTACCTTCAGAACGGTACATTACCAGCAGATAAACTCCAAGCTCGCCGAATTCGCCATAGATCTGCAAGGTTCTACCTGCTTCATGGAATTTTATATAAACGATCTTTCTCTGGTCCCCTCTTGAGATGTCTCCGGCCTGAAGAAGCCAATTATGTGATGAGAGAAACCCACGAAGGCATCTGTGGAAATCACTCGGGGGCGAGGTCACTGGTACGAAAGGCGATTCGCCAAGGCTACTTTTGGCCCCAAATCGGACAGGATGCAGTGAAATACACCAGGGAGTGTGACAAATGCCAGAGGTTCACCCCATCCAGCCACCTTCCCTATACCGAGATGGAGCCAATTACCAGCCCCTGGCCATTCACCCAATGGGGAATCGACATACTAGGACCTTTGCCTTAAGCTCTATTACAGAGGAAGTTCTTAATTGTAGCTATTGATTACTTCACAGAGTGGGTAGAAGTTGAACCACTGGCCAGAATCACGGAAAAGAATACGAGGAATTTTGTTTGGAAAGGTATCATCTGCCAATTCGGAATTCTCAAAGTTCTCATTTCAGATAATGCCAGGCAATTCGACAATGATGGATTCAGGAAATTCTGCTCGGACCTCGCCATATCACATCATTTCTCCTCGCCCGGTCACCCTCAGGCCAATGGCCAAGTAGAAGTCACTAACAGAACCATCCTCAGAAATTTGAAAACAAGATTGGAGAAATCCAAAGGAGAGTGGGTAGAAGACTTGCCGAGCATATTATGGGCATATCACACTACTAGCAGGATTCCTATTGGTGAAACACCTTATTCCATGGTCTACGGAACTGAATCAGTGATTCCTGTCGAAATCGGAATGCCAAGTTTCAGAACTTCAAACTTTGATAGAGATAGCAATGATGACGAGCTGAGACTCAACCTCGACCTCCTTGAGGAAAAGCGAGAGCAAGCAAGCATACGCCAAGCAGCTTATAAGCATCACGTCGCCAAATATTTCAACCAGAGGGTCAAACACAAATCATTCTTACCTGGCGACCTAGTTCTGCGAAAAGTTACCCTATCAACTAAAGAGCCAAATGCTGGAAAATTAGGACCAACATGGGAAGGTCCTTACAAGGTCGTCAAGGTAACTAGACCGGGAACTTATTGGTTGGAAGACATGAACGGAAAAGCACTCCCCCATCCTTGGAACGCTGAGCATTTGAAGAAATATTTCCAATAACTCCCCTGGGCGAAATACTTGTAACTCCTAGATTTTATTCCGAGCAATAAAACTTCTCCAGTTTATTTCAATAACAAAGTACAAGATGGAGGTCGCCTAATCAAGATCGCCAGTTCATCGAAAGATGACGGAGGCATCTTGGTCGCCTATTCAAGATCGCCAGATCATCGAAAAATGACGGAGGCATCTTGGTCGCCTATTCAAGATCGCCAATTCATCGAAAGATGACAGAGGCATCTTGGTCGCCTATTCAAGATCGCCAGATCATCGAAAGATGACGGAGGCATCTTGGTCGCCTATTCAAGATCGCCAGTTCATCGAAAGATGACGGAGGCATCTTGGTCGCCTATTCAAGATCGCCAGTTCATCGAAAGATGACGGAGGCATCTTGGTCGCCTATTCAAGATCGCCAGATCATCGAAAGATGACAGAGGCATCTTGGTCGCCTATTCAAGATCGCCAGCTCATCGAAAGATGACGGAGGCATCTTGATCGCCAAATTTAAAAGTCGCCAGGTCAATAAAAACTAACTTTTCCTATCCTAAGTTCGCCATTAATCAAAGAATTATGGAAACATTAAAGTATTGCACGTCGCCAAAATATATTCAACATTACCGAGGAGAAAATCGACATTTATATTCATGACAATTCAAATTACAAATTACATTTACATTTATGATAAAGGGGTAGGGTTGTCATCGCCTTGAGGAGCTGCGTCGCCCGGAGGGTTCGCATCTCCTTTTTCAACAGTTTCCTCCTCGCCCCCTTCCCCTTCATCCTCCTCGTTAAGCAGGTCGAGGTCGAGACGCATTTTCTCCAAATCTATGGCCAGGTCGGGATGGTGGTGACGGAGCTGTCATTTACAAAAGTCAAACCCTTTGCCAAAATATTTCGAGGAGGCACTTTCGACAGCCTCGGAGAAATCTGACGAAGATTTGAATTCTTCAACAGCCAGCTTTCCTGCACGCTCCACTCTCCCCCTCAAGTCTTCAACCAAAAGCCCTGCCTTTGACAGACTGTCGGAGAAGGAGTCCCTTTCAGCCTTTAGTTTGGCGAACTCGTCGCCAACCTACTTTTCCCGAGCTCGAGACTCGGCCAGTTGCCGCTCCAGATCGACGGATAATTGCTGAAGGCGAGAGACTTCAGTATCCAATGAGGCAGCTCGCCCCTGTTGAAGGCTTGCTTCCTCGATGGTCTCCCTGCTCTTCACCGCCAGGGAAGATCCGAACACAAGCGCCTGCTACAAACAAATCTAATCAGATCAAATCAATCATATTTAGCTAGGATAAAACAAATAGAAGATAGTATCAAAATGATACCTGACCGAGAGCTTGAAAAAATTTCAAGGCAGTCTGGTCCAGAGAGAGCTGCCCCACCTTCTCTTGATCCGTAGGAGGGATTACCCCTCGAAGGATCTTCTCGGCCACCGAAGGGCTCCCCAAGATGGAGGCCCTCAGACCAAGGACTGTACCCAATGATGGCGAGCTTCCCTCCCCGGGACCAGAAGAAGGGGCCATCGGATGGTGTGCTGGACCAGACTTCTTTTTTGGTTCAGGAATGGGGGCTTGCCCCTTGCCTTTGGAGTCATCCCCGGACTTTGCCTTCTTGCTCGGCGAGGAAGGAGGTTCATCCACGGGACGCTTCTCGCCAATAACCACCCCCTTTGTAGGAGGAGGACCAGATTTTTTGGATGAACTCTCACCTCGGGCTCTCTCCACCCTTTCACCGAGCTTCTTGAGGCTGATCCTCCTCGACATTGCTGCAAAAAAGAAAAAAAAAAAAGAGATATATATCAGACGTAAAAAAAATCAATAAAGGGAGTAAGAATTTATACCATCCGATCTAAGCTCGGGGGATAGCTCGGAATCCGACCAAGATTCTGATGTCGAGACCGAGCTCGATCCCAACTTTGAGCAAAATTCTAAGACAGGGTCTCGGATCTTTCCTCCCGACCATCTTAATAAGGTCAGGTCGGGAATTTGAGGAGCAACCCTCCTCAGTTCTTTCCTAATAGTCCCTAGATATTCTATCGAGTCCTCTCGGGGCTGGCCATCTTGAAGTTCACCACGGGAAAAGCGGGACTCACCCGCTTCACCCGACGTCGATGGCGGTTGCGGATGGTCGCCCTCTTCTCCCGATTCAGCAGGATCGGGTGAGCTGAAAACACGGCGAAAAGCTTTGGTTTTAAAAATCATTAGGACAGCGTAGCGCCCACATTCCGCCACCGACTTAGAGATTTGGTCATAGAATTCCTGCTCAAACGACAACAACGTAGGCATCTCATTGCAGCGTTTATCTGAAAAGAAACCCATGTTAATACCGATCTAGTTAATCAATAAACTAACATTGGCAAAATAAAAACCGACCTGGAATTCCCCATGACCTCGGAATCCGCGGTACTCCCTCCCGAGGTTCTTCATTGAAAAGCTCCCAAGAAGAACCTGCTCTTCCACCCTTCACGTTGCTGGGGTACCCTCCGAGGATAGTTTTCTTGTACCTCGCCTTGAAATACAGCCACCCTTGGTCCGGCTTAGGGTTATTTGTAAGGGAAAAAATGTTCCTAAACTCGGATAGGGTCATCACAAACTTGTGAACTCGCCACAACGACACGGCGCCGACGATACTGTGCCACGCGTTGGGGATGAGCTGAGCAGGACAAATTCTATAGAAAAGCAAAATTGACCTAATAATTAAAGGAATAGGAAAACGGAGGCCCGCGGGAAAGGCGGCCTCATAAAAAGCTACCTCGCCAGGGCGAGCAGAAAGTATGGTCTCGCCCTTTTCAGGGAGTCTGAGCTGTACACCCTGAGGGAATGAATAAGTCTCCCTTAGTGAGCCGAGCTCCTCAAGGGTCATAGTGTTGTGTTCCTTAGTTACAGAGGGATGGACATCACCTAAAGGGACGACCTCGGCCACGGATGGATCTTCCATTAGAGACCTAGGGGATTGTCTAACCTCGTCAGTAACGTACGACGAACCCTCTCCTAAATGGTCTGAGATCCACAAAGGCAAAGAATCCAAAGTCGGACTCGCTGTAGACCTATGGGACATACAACTAAAGAAAGAACGATTACATACTGTGCTAAGAAATAATGGACGGCCACAGGCAGAGGCAAGGAGACTTAAGGCAAGAAGAATAACTGCACGACTGCAAGCAAGAACTAGGAGAGAGAGAGTAAAGTTAGGCAGAAAAAGATAAAAGTGAATGAGTAGGGTCCTTTATATATAAGGAAGTGACGGATGAGATTCATCCGCTTCAATGGCTCAGATTAATCCACCTTTTGAAATTCTTTTTGAAATTTGGGCCCGGAGCCATCAATCCCGCCAAAAGTAATCATGGCGCCGCCCTTTTCTCCCAAAACTGCTGTGCCGAATTTAATGCCCCATCCACGTATCGAACCGGGAGGAGAGGCACATTTAATGCGCACCCACGCAGGTCCATAACTTTTAAATAATATTACTCAAAGGTCCCAAATACCTCGGCACTTTTGAGTAGGGGGCTACTGATGTGGGATAATTTGAACAAGTCCTGAATCATAAAATATTATGAGCAGGGTACGTCGCCTTATATCTACAAACTCACCTTCCAGGTCGCCTTATAGTGTTAATAAATTGAGCTCCATTCCATTTGCATATTCCCTCCACATCGCCATAGGGCGAGATGATCTACCTCGCCCAAGGCAGTGACATCTTCTCAGACTTTACTCTCCATAAGGACTCCATCCCCATTAGAGGTCTGCTATCACCACTCTTGTACCTGATCGAAGTCCATCTCCATACAGAGTTCCACCTCTACAAGAGAACTGTCTCCAATAGACTCCAACTCCACAATGACGCCTATAATCACGGACAGATTACCAGTTGGCAGCCTCCTAGTTAATCTCCAGATTGAATTGGGATATTCTCCCATGCTTATCCTTCCGAGGAATTCGCCATACAACACTGACACGACTCAGTTCTCCCTTCTATATAAAGGCCGCTCCCCCACAACCAAAAAGGTACGCTCAACATAGGCATTATACACACTTTCATTGTGCTCTCCAAACTGCCTTAATTTCTGGTCGCCTTGGTCTGATTCTTACGCCGGAGGGGTTTTGAGCGGCCTCACCCCGACCGATTACTTTTCTTTCACTACTGTGCAGGTCGCCTAGGTTTAGCCGAGGTCCAGCACCGAGGTCGAGGAGCAATTCTGACTGTTGGTTGCTCTCCTAGATTTTTACCACAACAAAGATGATTCACATTTAGATTTAGTTCTGGGCATAATTTTGTTAGCCTTTGCAGGTCCGATCCCTGGGACCCCGCCCCCCCCCCCCCCCCCCCCCCCCCAGCTATTCCAGGAATGTTTCCAAACATATTTTCCATTAGTTACCGGCCAGGTAATTTTCCCTCTCCCTCGGAATGAGTTCTTATCCTGCCTTTGATCATCTAGTTTTATATTTGCCCCCTTTTGAATGCTTTTATTTACTTTCTCTTTCTTTTCCCTTTTGTCCGTTCTTGCGTCCCTTCCCTGTAGCAATTTGAAGCTCTTCCTATCATGCCAGTCCAAGCAATGACTCAGCAGGTTGGGAGGATCTATATTGTTCTCTTTAAGGATTCTGTTCTTTATTGAATTTTTGTTCTAGACTCTAGTACCTTTTCCCCACTCCAATTAGCTACTTGATATTTTACTGAAAACATTATGATTGCAGGCTACTAGACATGCTCGGCGTGTGTATGTTGGTGGGCTTCCCCCCACTGCAAATGAACAGGTCTGTCTCTTGATCTATTTACTACACTGCTATTTCTCTTCATTTTTGTTTGTTTGTTGCTACTATTTATGTCATTTTCTGTTACTGATGTTTATGAGTTCTAGTCGATTATGCTATCTTTCTTTGCAAATAATCTCTATCAAAGCAACCTGTGTTAGTTTCTGAATTCGTGCGTTTTTGGAAGAATAAACTGTTAAGCAGAAATAGTAGGCTTTTGAGATATTACTTTTGTTATGAACTTGCTAATTAACTGCCTGCAAATGAGGAATAGATTATGTACAATATGTAAACTTTTTACCCCCTTATATCTGAGAGTCGTCGTTTTTTTCATTTGATATTGATTGCTTAAATTTAATTAGTGTTCAGCTTTGTTAATGTTTTTGGCCCTTTATGCAGTCTGTGGCAACCTTTTTCAGCCATGTTATGTCAGCAATTGGAGGAAACGCCGCTGGCCCAGGTTAGTAAATATTTGATTGCACATTTCATCCATAGTGAATGTTACTTTATTTATTTTTTATTTTTTATTGGGTATAACTACTCTTTTTTGTGATATTCAGGAGATGCTGTTGTTAATGTATACATAAACCATGAGAAGAAATTTGCTTTTGTGGAGATGAGATGAGATCTGTTGAGGAAGCCAGTAATGCTATGGCCTTGGATGGCGTTATTTTTGAGGTACTTTGGATGCTTCCCTGATTGGATAAGTTGGAATGGACTACAAAATCTTATAAATTTAGTTATTTTGTTAATTCGTGGATGTTCTTTGTCACTGTTTCTCTTCTCCCTACCCAATAGGGGGAAAACTGTCTCTCTCTCTCTCTCTCTCTCTCTCCCAGGCTTTCTATCTTTTACAAAATTTTCATATGTAGTCCACATTTTCTTTAAGAGTTTAGAACT
>BRYE01000009.1:10417218-10424718 GCA_030159115.1 Actinidia arguta var. hypoleuca | reverse complement strand
AATTCAAAAATCAAGGAACAAATATATATAAAAAAGCACTCTCCTTTGGTTGTTGCTTACAAGTAATCTTTCTTTATTTTTTTTAATTTTATACTTTTAGTGAATGTTTTTTATCTTTTAATAACAGTTATTAATTTTTGTACTCACTTTAAACCGCGAAAAAAGGGATCATATTGTAAAAAATTGCACTAAAAAACAAAAACAAAAACTCTAAAAATAATTTATCATTTTTTTTTCGTTGTTGAGTTTTCTAAAATGAACCTATTGTTTTGACTTTTTGGAATTCTAGACAAATGAAAAAAAAACATTGCTAAAATTACAAAAAAGACCTTAGGGTTTGACCTTAATAACAAATTAAAATTTTATAGTTTTAATTATAATAAATTAAATCCTAAAATTTTTATCTGGTTACAATTAAAATCCTGTGTCAGTTTTTATTTTTTATGATTGTCAAAAAAATATATTATTGCCAAAATATTAGGAAAATGACATCTTTTAAACATTATTGACTTGAAAATAAATCCTAATTACATCAATTTTAACTTAGAAATGAGTCATAATCGCATTAATTAAATCTTTTAAATGGTGATTGATGTGGGATAAATTCACCACTTTCCATACAAGTTATTTATCTCGTCATATGAAATTCATGTCGCTAATACTCACACCAAACTATGAACAAGCCATACATTCTCCACCTCGCTTGAGGGCAATGATGATATATGGTCGCCCAAAGACTCTGTCCATAGGAGGAATCCCTCTCCTTCACGATTCCTATAACTGTAGGATATTCTCCATATGACAATCTCTTATGTTTACTCCAATATCTCCGGGATATACTTCCATATTTAGCCATCCGAAGATCACGCCATACTTTCCTTACATGGCTCTCTATTCTCCAACTATAAAAAGGTCGCTCCCTCATTATGAAAATGTACAATTTAACTCTCACATATAGGCACTTATAGCTCTACTTTTTCATTACTTAGCTTGTGTTAGCCTTGGTCTGATCTCCACGCCAGAGGGATTTTGAGCGGCCTCATCCCGGCTAGTTGCGTTTGTTCATCTGCCTAGGTCGCCCGAGTTGTTGCCGAGGTCTGGTACCAAGGTGAAAGAGCAACTCTGACTGTTGGTTGCTCATCCTTAGTTTTCTACCACAATAGTTTGGTGTCATATATGGGAAAGACAGTTCTCAAACTTTCTATACACCTGCACAATCGTTTGTTACCTCGACCAAGTGCTAGCAGCCCTTTGGATAACAGAGCTAATTCCATGGCCAATACTAGCCAAGCTCTGGACCTAGAAGGCCTCCACCATGAGATGCACGATATAGCCAAATAAATAAAGATCATGAATGAGAACAACGTTTGCCTGATAAAGCTCCTCACCACGAATAACCCACCGCCTCTTCTAGTAGCACCTGTTTCAGAAGTTGAATGGTATCGCTACACTCACCGATCAGGCGACGATGAGTCTCATAGTCACCGAAGTATTGGTCGAGCACGAAACCAACATCGTCGGTCGCCAAGTTTACGTCCAATGCAAGAAAAAAGCCCCGTCTCGTCAGAATCTCGATCATCTAGCAAACTCCCAAAGTAGAGGGCGAGGAGGTTTGAAGAAGAGGAAGGACACCTTGTCGATACGACCAGGTGCCCAAACACCGAGATAAATCCACCACTTAAAAGATCAGAGACCTAGATGCTCGGATCGACGCAATCAATACTGGTACGGGAACTCCTGTTATCGCGGATGCCTTAGTGTGACAAATAAAACCGCCATTCATTGATAGAATAATGAGTATCCAGGTTTCATCCAAATTCAAGTTACTATCCCAGCTCAGGATATACGAAGGAAAAACCGATCCTATGGACCATTTGGACTCGTACAGGGACTTAATGACACTTCAGGGATACTCTGATGAGGTGATGTGTAAAGCCTTCTTAGCAACCCTGAAGGGTTCGGCGAGAACATGGTTCAGAAAGTTATCTCCAAACACCATTGATTCGTTTAGCGACCTGAGTAGACGTTTTGTCGCCAACTTCTTGAGTTGTAGGGTCAGATAGAAGAATGCCTCCCACCTATTCATGATCCACCAGAAAGAGGTTAGATAGAAGAATAGGAGGTCAGATCAAGATTAGAGAAGAAAAGTTAATGATAGGTGCCCGCGCACTCCACCTCGCTAGCCCGACCTCGTATTGCCACCCCTCAACGCTCCAATTACCTAGGTACTTACAGAAGTCAAAAACGAAGATTTCATCAAATGGCTTGAAAAAATCAAAATCGACCCCCAGAGGAGAAACAAAAACTAGTACTATGAGTTCCACCGAGATCATGGGCATAACACTAAGGACTGTTTTCAGTTGAAGGAGCAGATCGCTAACCTAATCAAGAGAGGATATCTGAGAAAGTACGTTGATGATCGCCCGTAGCCCAACTCGCCTAAGAGAAGATATGGCGACAACCAGCCAATAGCAGGTGATATCCAAGTGATCCATGGTGGGTTTGGTTTAGGAGGATGTTCGAGCTCATCCAGGAAGAGACACTCCAGAAGTGCAGTGAGTGAGCTGAAGAAGAAGTTTAAAACCTATCTCTGCTACCATCGCCAATTTCAACGTGAAGAGAATCTTGGTTGATAATTGAAGTTTTGCGAACATTTTATTCATCTTGGTGTTCGACAAGATGAAGATTAGGCTAGATAAGCTACATCCTTTACACACTCCTCTGATCGAATTTGGAGGAAACATGATGCACCCACTTGGCTGGATTAAGTTTCTAGTGACCTTGGGAATAGAGCCCCACCAAACCACTGTCTAGCAAGATTTCATTGTGGTGGATTGCCATTTGCCCTACAATGCGATTCTAGGTCGCCTAACTTTGCGGGGAACAAAAGCCATCACTTCTATCTACCACCTAAAAATGAAGTTTTCCACTTCAACTGGGGTAGGTGAGGTGAAGGGCGATCAAAAGGTTGTCAGATAATGCTTCATCTCGACAATGAAGACTGAATCTCCTCCTAAATCAAGTGTTCGATAGCATTTATAGATTGCCGATGGCGAGATGAAGGCATTAAGGGATGAGATGGAACAAATTACCCTGGTGGACCCCAGAGAATCAGAAAACACCAAACCTTTAGAAGAAGTTGCTTCAGTCTCCATACATCTAGATTATCCAGATTGCCATGTTACGATCGGAATAGAGTTGGCTGAACAGTTACGAAGTGCTCTGGTGAAGTTTTTGAAGAAAAACTATGACGATCCTGACCATCATAAGCTGTTTTCAGGTTGCCATGTGCTAGGAATCAATTTTCATGGTCTCAAGGCGATGTGTTAGGAATCAATTTTCAGGTCGCCATGCACAAGTTGTTTATCAACCCTGACCATCCTTTAATTCGCCAAAAGAGAAGAAAGTTCGCCCTTGGGCACCTGAAAGTCATAGAAGAAGTGGCTAAGCTCATTAAGGCCAATGTTATTAGAGAAACCTACTACCCAAATTGGCTCGCCAACGTTGTTGTTGCCCCCTAAAAGGAAAAAAAAAAGTGAAGAGTATACGTTGACTTTACCGACCTCAATAAGGCATGTCCAAAAGATAGTTTTCTTTTGTCAAAGATTGACCTGATAGTTGATGCAACTTCCAACCTTGAGCTTCTTAGCTTTATGGATGCCTTCTCTAGTTATCACCAGATCAAGATGTATCTTTCCGACGTAGAGAAGACTTTCTTTATCACAGAGAGAAGACTGTATTGCTACAAAGTCATGCCTTTTGGTTTAAAGAATGCGGGGGCGACATACCAAAGACTGATGAACAAAATATTCAAGGAGTTGATTGGAAAGACTATGGAAGTTTACATAAATGACATGCTCATCAAGAGTCTTAAATCTTTTGATCACATCGCCCACCTAGAGGAAGCGTTTGACATCTTGCGAAAACACCAAATGATGCTAAACCTTTCCAAATGCATCTTGGGTGTCTTCTCAGGAAAATTTCTTGACTTCTTGGTGACCAAACGAGGAATTGAGGCTAACCCGAACCAGATTCAAACTCAAATTGCCATGAGCTCGTCCATAAATATACATGAGGTGAAGTAACTAACTGGGCAAGTAGCCACCCTTAACAGATTCGTTTCCAAATCAGCAGACAAGTGCTTACTATTTTTTAAAATTTTGAGGAAAGGCTTTCTAATGGACAAATGAATCCAAGGAAGCATTTCAGTAGCTGAAAGAGTATCTCGGTTCACCACTTTTGCTCACAGCTCCTACCATGGGCGAGAAATTATTTGTGTACTTGTCCATCTCGACAACAAGGGCGAGTGTAGTACTTATCCGAGAAGAGGACAAAATTTAGAAACCAATATATTATGGTAGCAAAAATCCTCATGGAGCTGAGGCCAGATACCTGATAATTGATAAGCTTGCTTATACCCTTATGATTGCCTCTAGAAAGCTTAGTCACTATTTTCAAGCACACCCCATTGTAGTGTTAACTAATGAGCCTTTAAAACAGATCCTCCAACAACTTGACACCTCAGGAAGGCTCCTCAAATGGTCCATTGAACTAAGTAAGTTCCACATTGATTATAGGCCAAGGATGGCGATCAAAGCCCAAGCATTGGCCTACTTTCGAGCTGAGTTCACACACGATGTTGCCCTAGAACTAGAAGTTCTCTCCAAGAAAGAAATTCCAAAAAAATAGACCCCAGATTAGGACCTTGCCAAATGGAAGTTATTCGTAGATGGGTTATCAAACCAACATGATTGTGGTGCAGGACTTGTTCTCCAAACTCCATCAGGTAAACAAATGGAATACGCCATTTATGTTAGGTTTAAAGCCACCAACAACGAAGCCGAATACGAAGCTTTCCTCGTCGAATTAAGGGTTACAACAGAATTAGAAGTAGAATCCCTATCGCCTTTAGTGATTCCCAGCTTGTGGTAAATTAAGTCCAAGGGATTATCTTGCCAAGGATCTCTAGATGGTAGCCTACCTAGATAAGGTGAAGAACATGTCAATAAAGATCAAAGACTTTAAAATTTGACAGATCCCCATAGAGGAGAATAGAAAGGCTGATGTCCTGGCCAACCTCGCATCATCCTTTGATTTCATCTCGGATAGGAGTGTACCAATAGAGTTTTTACCAAACCCAAGTATTGAGGTCGCCAAATTAGTATGTCCTATAGAAGCAAGCCTGACTTGGATGTATGATATCACTGCGTACCTCCAGGATGAGACATTACCTATTGACAAGCTCCAAGCTCGTCGTATATAGTACCAAACTGCCAAATTTAGTCTCCTTCATGAAATTCTATACAAGAGATCCTTTTTGGGCCCACTCTTATGATATCTCCAACCTGAAGAAGTAGAATATGTGCTCAGAGAAATTCACGAAGGCATATGTGGGAACCATTCAAGAGCAATGTCACTTGTTCAAAAGGTAGTTTGCCAAGGTTATTTTGCCCTAGATGGAGCGAGATACGATAGCGTACATTAGGAAATATGACAAGTGCTAGAGATTTGTTCTAGTAAGTCATCTCCTTCGCACCGAGATGGTGCCAATAACTAGCCCATGGCCATTTGCCTAGTAGGGAATAGACATACTCAGACCTATGCCCCAAGCTCCATTACAAAAGAAGTTCTTAATCATCGCTATTGATTATTTCACCAAATGAATAGAGGTTAAACCTCTTGCCAAAATCACTAAGAGGAACACCAGGAATTTCATCTGGAAGAGCATTGTGTGCAGATTTAGAATTCTCAAGGTTATCATATTGGACAACGCCAGGTAATTTGACAATGAGGGATTCAAAATTTTCTGCTCGGACCTCACAATTCCCACCATTCCTTGTCGCCTGGTCATCCTCAAGCAAATGGTCAAGTGAAAGTCACCAATAGAACAATCATGAGGAATTTGAAGGCAAGGTTAGAAATATCAAAGAGCGAATGGGTAAAAAATCTATCGGGCATACTCTGAGCATGCCATATAACGAGTAGAATCCCTACGGGCGAGACGTCATTTTCTATGGTATATCGGACAAAGTTGGTTATACCAATGAAGATAAGAATGCCGAGCTTTAGGATCTTCTATTTCGACAAAGAGAACATTAAAATTGAGTTTAGGCTCAACCTTGATCTCCTTGACGAAAAAAGGGAGAGAGCTGATGTACGCCAAGCAACTTCCAAGCACCAGGTTGCCAAGTACTACAATCGAAGAGTCAAGCACAGATCTTTCTTTCCTAGCGACTTAGTTTTGAAAAAAGTCACCCTATCTATGAAGTAGCTGAATGCCGAAAAGCTCGGTCCTATGTGGGAAGGCTCCTATAAAGTTATCAAAGTATCCAAACCAGGAACGTATTGGCTGGAGGACACGAATAGAAAGGCACTACCTCACCCATTAAACGCCGAGCACCTAAACAAGTATTACTAGTGAATTGGCTGGTCTCCAAGAGAAGAAAGTCGCTTGATGATATCACCAGTTTTATAAACGCCAAAAGCTCCATATTTGTATGATGTTAATCACCAAAATTGCTTGTTGTGCTCGCCAATTTTTATGGTTGATTAATGAAATTTCTCCAGATTGACTTTAACGCCAATGATTTATGTTTCTAATTTCTTAAAGTGCCAATTTTGTTATCACCAAATATCAAGATCGCCCATTCATTGAGAATTAAACAATGATTCGAACAATGATAAGGTGTCTTGATCGCCATTGTTGATGTTGCCAATATCAAGATTACCCATTCATTGAGAAATCAAACCATGATTCGGACAATGATAAGGCATCTTGATCGTCATAAAAGGATCACTTGATTAAAAATTTTGCCATGCTGTGGTTTAACGTTTGCACAGAATAAAATAACTCCAACCCACATTAGATCGCCTGTTAATCAAACTCGCCAAGTCAATATGATCGCTATGATTGAGTTTAAGGTTTGCCCTATTAGGTTGATCGCCTGAATTGTTTTTTCTCGCCTAAACTGAGGTTGCCAAAATTATTTATTCATCACCAGGATAATATGCCCAGAATAAGTTCTCCATAAGGCAATAACCTCGCCACGTCATACAGTTAGTCAACAAATATTGATGGAGACGCAATTATTTAATTCGTAGTTATTTATCTCGCCAGCTTCACTTCGCCAGTTCATTAAGATTTTGATCGCTTTCATTTAGGTTGATTCACAATATCGCTAATACAACCAGAAGAAGTGCAATAAAGAAAAAGAGATACAGAACAAGGAAATAAGATTTTCATTCTTTTAAAAAAAACGAACAAGGGTTAGAGCTTGCCACAAAAAATATAATAAAAATAAAAATATATAGATACAAGTGTTTAGGGAAAAGGGGGTTGGTGTCACCCTTCTCCCCATTTCCCTCCTTATTCTCCTCATCTTTTTCCTCCTCATCCTCCTCCTCCTCGAGCAAGTCTTGATCGAGGCCCATGCCTTCAAGGCCTATGGCGAGATCAAGATGATGGCGACGAAGCTACCATTTACAGAAATCAAATCCCTC
>BRYE01000009.1:10377218-10379718 GCA_030159115.1 Actinidia arguta var. hypoleuca | reverse complement strand
CAAATTAAAACTATGAGGATTAAATTGAATCTTTGGTAAAACTACAAGAACCATTGGTGAAATTTTCATCTCCGCAACATCATCAGTCGCGATAAGCAATCGATTTGCATTATTTGCTTTCTTTTTTCTATCTTCTGCGAACCCTAATTTCCACACAACAACGTCTAGGGCTTTGCTTATTCTCTCAGGTATCGTATTCAAAATCTCCGATTACTTTCTCTCTATGTCTTTCTGCCCTAGTTCTTTTGATTTCTCGATTCGAACCGTCTTTATTTATCTACGGATGTATCTCTCAATAACTTGTGATTGTTTCTCTCCTTGAATGGTAAGAAGTTGTATTTTTTCAACTTTTTATGTTATTTGTGTGGTGATTTTGATAACGATTGTTACTTCTATATGATTTTGATAACAATTGTTGGGTGTTTCATTGTTTGATTTAATTTGATTATTTGGTGGGATTTGGGTAAATTGTTCAACAGATGAAGGGTTTTTGCTTTGAGAATTGTTTTTGGTAGCCAATGTGGAGTTTGAGCCATTACATCTGCTTAATTGTTTAGAAGATTTCGGATCGATGAACTTTGAAAATTCATTCTTTTTCTGGAGCCTTTTAGTCCAAAACTCAAGATGCCCGGGTTTAATTTCATTGGCTTCTATTACTCGGTGGTGTCAAACCTAGAATTTGGATTAGGTTTTCATTTTTTACCAGATGAAATCGTTTATTGGAAGTGGTATAAGATTCCACATAAAAATAGACATTTAGTTATGCCGAAGCATTTGTGGGTGTTCAGATCTTATGTTTACTAATTCACAGTTTCCTACAACTTGCATTATCTTTGGTGGTTTTATATCAACAATAGCTGATGTTCTGAAAAGGTTGTTGCGTTAATTGTAGGAACTTTGAGGGGAAAGAAAAATGTCCAGGTTTCGAGCACTTTGGCAAGCTTCTCTTAACGCAACAAAGAAAGGTATGGCATTTGACAATTTAGATGATGGGGAATTATGCTTATCTATGTTGAGTTTGTTTAACAACTTTATTCTCAAGAAGTTAATCTCTATGCATTTGATATGTATGTTGGGGTTCTTTTCATTTCTTAATTTGCCTAGATCCTTTTGTTTTTTGGAATTCGTTGTCTAATTGAAGTTATTGAATGTTGTATTCTGTTATGGCATTTAAACAAATTGAGAAATTTCTTTTGCATTAACATGCCTTTTGATATTAACAAGATGATTGAGAGAGATCTTTCTTGAGTTTGTAATACCACCAACCGATATAAGGCTGGATAGGAAGTTCCAAAACTTCAAATAATTCTCCATTGGTTTGTTTATCGGAACCAAGTAGAGATAACGATCACTAATTACTAGTTGAAGTATCTACCAGCAAAAAAAAAGTTATCGGGGTGAATTTTCAATACTTTAGTGTTTATGTTCCTGTACTTGTATTCTTCCTACCTATCATGATTTCAGAACACTGCATTGGAGAGTTCTAGTTGTAATAAAGAGGTATACAGGTGAATGGAGCCACCGCATGAGTATTGGGAATTCAGAAAGTCATCTTCGTCTCTATTGGGATCGGCCTAGGATCAACTATATTAGGATCGAATTAGGGCAATCCAAATGTCGAGGCTTGCCCCTACTGCCCATCAACCACAAAAGTTAAAAAAAAAACTCTGCAACATATAAGGGAATTTGAACAAAAAGCTTTACAATGGATATAGAGAAAATATGATGACTTGAAAAAATGGGCCTTATCACACAATGAAGGGTTGTCTTTGTTGGGTAAAATTAATTCAGCAACAAAGATAATTCCAAAGAATAATTTTTATTAATCAATAATAAGTTACAAATTACATAAACGAAATTGCAAAAACTGAATAAAAAAAATACAGATAGTAAATTAGGCCGAGTCCTGCATTCGTTATCTCATTAAGAAAGATTCGCCGCCTACCGAGAGTGTTGTAGGGTGTTGTCGACGTCTTCTTCTCAGGATAAAACGACTGAACCGCGAACTATATGAACACCACCGTAGCAGCCTTGGCAAATTTTCACTTTGTCTGTCCCTCTCGTTAAACTCAAAAAATATTTTTATCCTTTTTGTTGTCTTTTTCATCTAAAACGACCCAACTTTTATAGATAAAAAAATGAACCTTCAATTTGGAAACTCCTAGCCATATATCCCCGTCTTGAGGGTGATTATGACTACCATCATAACAGTCATTAGAGATAATTTATGGCTCTAAATAGTGCAACCATTAGGGCTATAAAATATTGTCATTAAGGGCTAAAAACTACAGCCCTTTGGCCTTTAATTTATACCATAAATTTCTAACAATCTCTTATGAATGAAAATTTCATGTAGACCAATATAGACTGAGAGACAACGGATAATTCTTGCTTAGGATAGGTAGTTTTTGGCCTTGAATATTCCCTTATGAGAGCCTATCGAATTTACAAGTTGACTAGTGGGGCGAGCCCACTTTGAACTGTGCTGTCGCCGCCGTAA
>BRYE01000009.1:10369718-10372218 GCA_030159115.1 Actinidia arguta var. hypoleuca | reverse complement strand
CTTGAGTCAAAATTATAATTACAGAATAGTATGGGTTAAAATTATAATTATACTATAATTTCAGTTTTGTCCAGTTTTTTTTTTTCAGAAACAATTGCTGGACATTTACTGTTTCTGGACAGTTTTTGAAAAAATTAAAATTGTTCTAATTTTAATAGGAAAAAATTTAATCAAAAAATAGTAAATTAGATAAAAGAATTTGGTTACAACAATAAAATTGATTCGGCAACAAACATAATTCCAAAGAATAATTTCATTAATCAACAATAAGCTGTAAATTACATAAATAAAATTGCAGAAACTAAATAAAAGAAGTACAAATAGTAAATTAGTCCGAGTCCTACAATAACAGTCTTCTTAAGAAAGATTCGTCGTCTACCGAATGTGTCGTCAACGTCTTCCTCCCATGATAAAACGACTAAACTACAAACTATATGAATACCACCGTAGTAGCCTTGACGGACTTTCACTTTGTCTGTCTCTCTCTCTCTAAACTCAGAAAATAATTTTATGCTTTTTGTTGTTATTTTCGTTGTGTCTTTTTCATCCAAAATAACCCAGCTTTTATAAATAAAAAAATGACCCTTCAATTTAGAAACTCTCAGTCATAAACCCACGTCATAAGAGTGGCTATGACTGTCATCATAACAACCATTGGATGTTGTTTATGGCTCTAAATAGTGCATCCATTATGACTATAAATTACCGCCATTAAGGGCTAAAAAAACCCTTTGGCCTTTCATTCATACCATAAATTTCTAATAGTCGTTGGGGCATCTTAACTAGGAACCATGCAGATGGTTTGAATGGGGTGTTGGAAGGTGATCGCAATATGCCAATCACTGCTGCAATTGAACTCACTTTTCATTGTCTGGTGAAGTACGCCGACTGTTACTGGGTCATGGCAGAACATGATGCACAAAACCATTTCATGTTCCCGACACTATTACAAGATAAGATTCGAAGATTGGCAAGCCCGTGCAAATACTCACGATGTACGGTCGTTTGATAGGAGACATGGTGTGTTTTCGGTTGAAAAGGCATGTCAGGGTACGAAGGGAGGTAACAAACAACTTGTACGTTTGTAAGAATGTACTTGTGGAAAATATAATATTTATAGACTTCCTTGTTCACACATGCTTGCCGTATTAGCAAAGCTCGAAATGACGCATTGGAACTATATTGATAGTGTACAAGTTAGATATGTACAAACGTGTATTGACGACTCTGTATCAACCGATTCCTCGTGAAGATTATTTGGCCTAAGACCAATAGAGCAACCTTGTCCCTAACCCACTTCAGCAGCGAAAACCCAAGCCTGGTCGCCAAATCTCAACCGCATCTACAATGAGATGGATATCTCAAGGCAACGATTGACTAACCACTGCAGCAAGTGTCACTAAACTGGCCATGACAAGTGAAACTACCCTGAATGAAAGGGATACGCCCCTTGCCGGCTTAAAGCTTAATTATGAAATTTTCCCATCGTTGTTTTATTTGCTTTATCTTAATCGTAATCATACTTGTTATCTGCTTTACTTGTTGTCTGCTTTTTTATTTGTGACCATTATTTATCTCAGTAGTTGTTATGTCGTTATGTTATCATGTTGCTGCCAAAATTCCTCTCCTCCGTTAACCTCAACCATCTCTGTTGCTAATTAAAGCATGAAGTAACGACCTCTTCACATCAACATCCTATTGTTCTCCTCCTTTATTCTGTTCACTGCTTCCTCGTATTCATACATGTTCCATCTAGGCATGCTATCATTGGGGAACTGGTGCATGAAGGTTACATGGATCGATAACATATCCCTCTTACTCGTTCACCCTATAGCTCCACTCTTGTCGGAGACGGGCCTAATAGTCTTTTAGGCTAGAATATTTTTCTTTTCAATAAGCATTGCCAAAGCAAGGTAGTTTCCACACTTTTTTTGTGTGCGACGAGCACAATTGTTTGAACTTTCACCTGATAACATGTTAGGCAAACAAGGGTTGGTGAATGAGTTTAAGATGATGAAATAAAATTTCTGCAACCACGAATTTATAGAGGATAATTGACCGTTGATACAAGGCATGTCCCTTTCTTGAAAAATTCACTAGTTAATAACCATTGGATTTATTACATCACACATCTTTACAGCAATGGATACAACTCACCTCCGTATAGTGAGTCTGAATAAATCAGACTGAAGGACAAGACAAACTTCATGTGACAAATTCAGGCTTCAAAGCTGAAGCCATTGTTAGAATTTTTTTTTGGGTGAATGAAAAGCCAAAGGGTTGCAATTTTTTTAACCATTAATGGCTGTATTATTTGAGCCATAAACAGTCTCTAATGGCTGGTATGATGGCAGCCAATAAACCCACTAATGAGAGGGTTTATGGATGAGTTTATGGCCATGTTTATGGCTGAAAGTTTTTAACATGAAAGGTCACTTTTTCCACTATAAAAAGCTAGTTTGTTTAGCTTGAAAAACACACCAACACACACAAAAAATAT
>BRYE01000009.1:10357218-10359718 GCA_030159115.1 Actinidia arguta var. hypoleuca | reverse complement strand
ATGTCTCTCTCAGAGAACTACCAGTGGCAGATTTAACCAAAAAAGGGAAACGATGAGAGAGAAGTTATTATGCAGTTTGCAAATCAAATGCATATTTGAAAATATGCAGTATGCTGTAAAGGATACAAGTTTACAACTAACAAGTGTATTAAGATTACTGACAAATATAATTTATATGAAATTTATCTATATCAATTTCAAACTATTTTCAAACGTGAGCAAACAATTCATGATTTCCTAAAACATCTCCAATAATTTACATAAGCTCAGTAAAGAACGCAAAAGGCCATTCCTCAATGCGAGTTCTCGTTAAGGTGTTAAGCAAGTTGGGCACTTTTAACTGTAAAAGGATTTGCACAAAGTAGCAGCACTCATTCTAGCACCTATGTTTCTACACCCGATAAAACTTAGGTTTAAGTACTCCTATTTTCGCTTAAAAAACACCTTCGCCACAGCGTCTATGTTCATGTGTTTTAACTTCACAATTGTTGCATTTGTGCTCATAATATTTGAAGGCAAGGCCCAAATGAAACCTGATCAATGAAATAGGAGCAAACTAAAACATGTACTCTTGACAGAAAAAAATAACATATTTGTTCAGGTCTTGATCATCACTTCGTTATCATATTCGTTTTTTTTTAGCTTTTATTACTTCTTGAATTATCCCGATTGCCCGTCTGGCCTGTGCTGTTACTCAAATGTACCTGGAGTCACGTACCATCTCCAGCATTGTTAAAGCTAAATTGAGTACTGTGAGATACTCTATATTCGATTAGATAATGCATATACTTGAGCCAAATCAAAAAGTAGAAATTGGCACAATAACAAAAAACAATTGTATCAAAGAACAAAAAAGAAGGAAAAACAAAAACATCAACTTAGATACACTAGAAATATATACCTTGAAGGTTCCGTTAAACAGCGAATTCTTAGACCACTCCATTCCCAAAACCCTGGTAGATGTCCGGTACGAAGCCCTCACGATATCATCACTAAATAGCCTTGATATTGCAAAGTCCCACGAATTCTTCGTAGCTGGGCTCGAACGTGCTCTTCCCTCTGTGCACTTAACTGTATTTCGCCTTGCAATTCCCAGAATCAAACGCGTAATCGGCCGATAGCTTGTTGGGGTCCCGTCCACCGCCGTCCAATTCTCGCCCCTCCCGTGAGTGTAAGTCAGATTCAAAGGTTTGTCCAAAATCCTGACCAGGCTCATGAATTGAAACATAACATCCTAAAAAAAGCCCTTAAGTTGGAACGAAGTCTGATAACTGCCGAAACCCTGTTTGGTTGCAATGTACAAAATGGAAGATTCAAATTGAAGCCATGGTGAGTGAGCACTAGATAATAGAGTAAGATTTCATGGAACGGTGATAATAAACCTTTATAGCGTCGTACTATTTAAAAGCAACTGTTATGTGCATGGTGGACTCAGTTTCTTAGTGGGGTAGTATAATTGTTCCAATGAATTTAGATGAGTAATTCTATACAAACTTACAAATCATACAAACTTTTTAACTATGACTAGATATTTCAACCACAATACTTTTGTGGATCCCATTTCAAGTTCCAAAGGTTCATTACGGCCTGATGCCACAATGATGAAGAAAAATTTATAAAGTTTGATAGTTTGTATAACATTTTACTTTTGGGATTAATGGTTCTACTAATTTCAGCTAATTTGTTCAATTATCTTCAACATTGGTAATTGTTAACCCCAAGGTTTTACAATGATGATTTTGATGATAACAAACATAAATATTGATTTAGAGGTTGATTAGTTTTGTTTTGTAAATTGTGGGATCGAGTCAGCTCAAGACAAACAGATTCAAAGAGAAATAATTATGAGTCAGCTCACCTTTATTTGAGCCAGCTCAAACGATAAATTGAGGTGTAAATTATTATGGTATGATTACGCACACACAAGCAAAAGAACCTATCATGTATACACGGATCTAAGAGAAAACTTAGAAGGGTTCAAGTCCCAACAAGAAGAAAATCTTTTTGAAGAGATCTCAAGAGGAAAAATTTCGGTTGGAACAAAGAAAGCAAGATTTTCTTGATTAATAGATTGAAGCTCTATGAAAGATGATGTTAAGAATTTCCACCACATGGAGATATTCATAAAAGGCAAGTGTCCTTTGGAGTTATAGAAGGCGTGTCCATTGAATTGCAAATCTTCCTTAACGGTAGAGAGATCTCAAGCTTCAACAGCTATATTTTCAAGTCTTTAAAGATGGGGCTAAAGTGACATTAAGAAATACCCTTAAGGAGAAAGATGAAATTTTGTCATGAGCTTTCTAGGTTATTTTTTTGAGGGAGATTATATTTTAGCTTCACTGTACAAGGGTTGTTATTCCCTTGTTCTTACTCTTGTAAAGAGTGGTTTTCCTTTTGTGAGTGATTTAGGGTGAAAATACTTGGAGTTTAGATTTGACTAGCGCTGGAGTAGTAGCTAGTTGGTGGGGTGATTGGGGATAGATCACTTGGATTGTAAACA
>BRYE01000009.1:10342218-10344718 GCA_030159115.1 Actinidia arguta var. hypoleuca | reverse complement strand
GTCATCTAGCTCGGACAATATAACATAAAGTTTCTTCCTATAGCAGCAATAAAAGTGCAGGTCTTAGTTTATTTCGTTTGGAGACTTATATAAAAGATCTTATCTGGGACCGTATTTGTTGTGCATTCACTCGAGTTTAGTTAAAGACGTGCTCTTTGAAATTCATGATGGGATGTGCGGATTACACTCAGGGGGGAGATCATTGGCTCACTGAGTCACACAAGGATATTGGTAGCCTTACATGCAAAAAGATGCCCAACTGTGCGTCCACAAATGTACCAAGTGCCAACTTTTCCCCCCCTTATTCATCAGCTAACAAAGGCTTGACCCCTCTTACCAGTCCATGGCCCTTTGCTCAATGAGGGATGGACATTGTGGGGGTCTTGCCTTAAGCTCCAGGGAATAGGAAGTTTTTGTTAGTGGCAACTGATTACTTCATAAAATAGGTAGAAACCGAACCACTAGCCCAAATCAGGGAGATGGAAGTGATTAGATTTATCCGAAGAAATATTTTGTCCATGTTTGGTATCCCCAGAGCATTCATATCAGATTATGGAACCTAGTTCATAGGCAAAAAAGTTAAAGACTTGTTGAAGCAACTGGAGATTGAGTTTTATAACTCGACGCTAAGCTACCGCAATGCAACGGTCAAGCCGAGGCCACCAATAAGACAATCATGAACGGAATCAAGAAGAGACTTAAAAAAGCAAAAGGCAAATGGGTCAACGAGCTCTCAAACATTTTGTGGGCCTATCAGATCAAACGCAAAAAGCAACGAATGAAACACCTTACTCTTTGGCTTTTGAATTTGAAACTCTAATCCCGCTAGAGGTCGGTTTGTCCATAATACGGACTAAGGCTTATAGAGCAAGTCACAACAAGTAAGTCTTGGCTCAGGACCTTGACCTCACTGACAAAAGAAGAGAGAACGCGTTCACACATATGGATGACTACTAGAAGCAATTAGCCAAAATATACAATCAGAAGGTCCAACATAGAGAATTTTTAGTTGGGGACCTCATTTTGAGAAAGATTGTTGAAAACACCAATGACCCGACAAACGGGAAGCTCAGACTAAATTGGGAAGGTCCTTACAAGATAGTCAAGCTAGTAAGGAAGGGCGATTACTACCTCAAAGATTCAGTAGGCAAATAAGTCCGAAGACCTTTGAATTCTAACAACTTAAAAAAGTAATACCACTAAAATATAATTTTCTCCACCAAGTTGAAGTTCATATCAATACACGTGCTCATATTTTTTATTCACTAGAGGGCAAAATTTATGAATCAAGAAGAGTTAGCCGAGCTCCAAGCAAGTTATGAGCTCTGTTCAAAAATTTGGGAAAGAGCTAGCCAAGCTCCATACGAGTTACGAGATGTCTCCAACAAAGACTGGCTAAACATTATGTTCCATAGATTAGATGTAGGGTTATCGGAGTTCTAAGAGAGCTTTGAAATCAATCCCGAGTGATTTTCCTAAGTAGACTTGGCAAAACTGAAGGAGGGGTTAGTCGAGCTCTACAAAAGCTCTGAACTCTGCCACGCAGACTTTGCAAGAGTACACTTTGCAAGAGATTCGATAGGAAGTTAGCCGAGCTCCACTGGAACTCTGAACTCCGTCCTATGATATTTTCCTTTGTGTTCTTGGCAAAGTCGAGAGGGTTCAGTCGAGCTCCATGCTAGCTCCAAGGCCTGTCCAACAAGTTTTGCCAAGGTACACTCTGTCAGAGTTTAGGGAGGGTTAGCCGAGCTGTAATACCCCGAACTAAGAAAATGAGTATTAAATTAGTAACTAAAAATAATTAAATTTTATTTCGAAGTAAATTTTAAAATTAAGAAAAAAATAAAACACGATAATGCGACACGTTATGGACACGCCGGTGCATGCATGGAGACATTTGTTGACACGTGTCACCACGCATGTAAAGTGAGTGGCCGCATGAGAGTTGTGCATGTGTGTGTGTGTGTGTGTGTGTTTCATAAAAGAGAGAGAGAGGGACCCGTGGGTGTGTGCATGTGTGGTGCATGTGGGTCATGTGCCTAACAAGCCAAAACCTTAAAATTATAAAAGTTAACCCAGCAGCTCCCAGCTCCATCCCAACTCCACACGAAACAGAGACATATAAAGAGAGGAAAAGAAAGAAAAAAAAATAGCGATATCGATATTATTTTCTATCAAGGTAAATTCTAAATTTTCCCTTCTTTATTTCTTTATTTTTTTATTAACGATTCGAATATTAAACGTAGGATCCGAATTCAAGGAATATTAGGTCGGAACGTTAGTGCACGGCGTGTTAGAAAGATCTGGGCATACTATCGGTGAGTCTTGTTATATTTTACTTACTTAAAATGAGTTTTGCGATGAAAACATGTGTTGTTCGAATTTTTGAAATATGATGATATTTTACTGATAAATGCATGCTATGTAATACCCCGAATCCATAAATTTCTTTTATTTATGTCTTAATATAAAAATTTAATTCTATTAGGACTAAATTATA
>BRYE01000009.1:10314718-10334718 GCA_030159115.1 Actinidia arguta var. hypoleuca | reverse complement strand
TATAGAGAGAGAGAGAGAGAAAGAAGAAAGAAAGGAAGAAGAAGGAAGGAAGAGAAGAAGAAGCTTGGAGAGAGAGTTCAAATTCCAAGCCTAAGGAAGCCATTGAAAGCTCTACCAAGCTTGAGGAGGTGAGAAAAATCTATTTTTATGTATATGTATAAGTTGAAGAAATTGGGTTATGCCTTAGATGCCTTTAATAAGCCCAAAGTTGAGTTTAGAGGACTCCTTTAAGTCCTAATTGAAGTATATTGAAGCTCAATTCAAAGAAATTGAATGCTAACACAAGAATCCCAAATTATTAAATGTTAGGGTTCTTGAGACTTTGACCTTAGATCTACCATGTTAGGGTTAGTTTTAAGGTTTGATTTTGAGTTATTGTTGTCTCTTGAGTGTGTAGTTGAGCCATAAAAACTTTGGTGAAGCTTTGGGTTAAGATTGGATAAGTTTTTGGCAAGTTTTTATGCCATTTCTGCTGCTTCGTGCGGCTGGCGTTCGAACGCCTCTGTGGGACGTTCGAACGTCCAGAGAGTTAGCATTTCTCGGGTTGCTGGGCGTTCGAACGCCAGACTCAGCGTTCGAACGCCAGACCATTTTCAGCCCAGACACTGTTTTGTAAAACGGGCATAACTTTCTCTAAAAAATTCGGATTGAGACACCGTTTGAAGAGTTGGAAAATAGACTCGTAGACCTTTCTAAAAACATAAAGTTTACAATTTAATTCC
Source organism: Actinidia arguta var. hypoleuca (assembly GCA_030159115.1). Classification (NCBI taxonomy): domain Eukaryota; kingdom Viridiplantae; phylum Streptophyta; class Magnoliopsida; order Ericales; family Actinidiaceae; genus Actinidia; species Actinidia arguta. The sequence continues at coordinate 10,333,996 of BRYE01000009.1, read as the reverse complement.
ATATATATTATGAGATATTGAAGTTTAAAGTCAACCTAAGATTTTTCCAACAACACAGTTTTTTTAGAAATTTAGTTTTTATTCCATTGGGCATAACTTCTTCATTTGGGATGCATTTCGAACTCATGACCTACCAAATTGAAGGTCATTAAGTCTATTTTCAAATGATATTAGCCTAGGATGTATATTTATTGTCGTGAGATAAATGGGATGCGATGAAGGAACTATAGCCAAGTGTTATTTTTGGCCATTAATAGTCAACCTAGGATCCTTGAACCTATTCCTAGGAGTGTCGTCCTAGGGCGTAGGTTATCCTTGAGCGGGGATACCTTTAGTCAAGTCGAGAGTTGTTATATTAGTTTTAAACCTTCTCGATCATAGTATTGACAAATTGTATCGTATGTCCTATATGTGTAGGAACGCCAAGTATAGCACTTAGCCAAGAAAACCAAGGTGAGTAACACGATGCCATGGACAAAACCTATGTATCTTTAAAAATATTTTCAATACGTATTATGTTATATGTAACCATTTTTCCATGCTTTCAATGCATCAATGATTATGTTCTAAATATGAATGCCATGCCTTTCAAAGTATGAAATGTTAATATGCTATGTATTGAAATCTATGGATGCATGATTTACAAGAAAAGCTAAGTATGTTCAAGATAAGCAAGTATAGTGACACACGGGGTCCCCCGTGGTGGGACTTTAATCTAGCCTAAGGTCCTAAGGTAGATGGGGGACATAAAATAAGTTCTATCTACACAGTGAGATATCTCTGGCCAAAAGAGCCACCCGACCTATATGGTCATCCAGTTCAGCCGAGTTGTCATAGTTTCAGTATATGATATGTACGAGTACAAAAGCAAGTATGCCAAGATTCTGTGAGCTTAAAGTTTATAAAAGTTTATGTTTTCAGAAAAGATATGTATGCTCACTTGTTTAAGTTAAATGATATAAGTATGTTATGAAATAATCCATGGTATTTTATATTCATGCATCTGTTGTTATTCACTAAGCTTTTAGCTTACGTTTTCGAAAACCTTTTCAGGAGACCAGTCCGAGGAGCAGTAAGAAGAAGATAGCAAGTAGACTTTAGTTTTGTGGCCAATGGCCTTATGTTGTTTTGTAAGGGCTAGACCCTATAATATGTAGTGATGTACGGCCATGTGATGTATGTAGAAAGTTTAAAACTTAGGCACAGCTCTGTATACAGTGTGCACACTCTACTTTATTATTTTTAGTATTATGACGCTTCCAAAAAAGAAAAATTATACCAATTTGAATAAGTATGCACAGGTTAAAGATAAGTAGGCCTTGGCGGCAAGCCGCCGGCCGGTGACGTACCGTCGATCCGCATGGACCGGGTTGCGGGGCGTTACATGCGATGCTATATTTTTGAATGTGCCATGAAATATGAAAATGATTACTTTTCAAATATAATTTAGACGACACATAGTTCGAACGATGCCCCGACCGCTATGAGAAAAGAATATAGCAAGAAGTGATGTAATAAGGGTTGGATCATAGCCAGTTGATCATGGGTGATATCATGCCATATTTATGTTAGGGTCGCTCCCTAGTTACTGGTGTTCGTTGAACGGGTGTATGTGTCGCAAGTGTCAATCCAATATAATTTTGAATTCTTGATATGGAATCAAGATAAATAGGCCTAGATAAGCCAATGACTGAAATGAAAAAGGATTGACAAAATAAAGTTATTTTATGTTAAAATAAATTTCTTGATTTATAGTTTGATGGGCACTTGTTAGTATTATATAGCTTGACTCACACTAGCCTAGTGCTTAAGACATAGTTGTACGTAAATTTCAGGTAATGAGAATGAAGTGGCACGCGACTGAAGGCAGACGTCCTTCGTCGATATTTGTTGACCTATGCCATGTACTTAGCATAGGAGAGTAGTTCTTTTGTACTTGTACAATTTTGATAACGGTTATGCCAAACTGTGGCTGAACCATAGTTGTATATATAACTATAAGATTATTTTTATATTTTGAATGATACGTCAACTCTGGTTTTATTTAAATATACTTCTTTTTGTATTGTTTACATTCAAGTATTAATATCTTGATTAAAAAGAAAATCCCTAAACTGAGTTGAGTAGTAGGCCTTAGTGAGTGGGACTCACTGACCGGTCACGATGACACCAGTTATAAAAGATGGACCCACGTATATAAACGGGTTGGGTCTTGACAAAAGTGGTATCAAAGCATAGTTTACAAATTTTATTGATTAAAATCCAGAGCTGAATAGGAATTGACACCTTAGTTGCACTATATTTGTATATAATACTTGGTTAAGTGCGTACAACATATAAAATTATGTGTTTAAGAGCTATATGATCGAACAGGCAAGGAAATTAGGTGAATGTCAATACGCAAATGGATGAATTAAGGGACATAATGCAAACATTAGTGGGAGCAATGGCTACCCAACAGCAACTACTACAATAACATCTACAGCCACCACAATCACAACAGCCAAGGGATCAATACTTTGATGGAGAGGAGAGTCAAAATCAAGCAAAATCAGGGCTAATAGAAATAGAAAATAACTTTAGGTTGTTGAGGTGTGGTGAACAACAAAAAATGGAGATAGGATCGTACTTGTTGACTGGTGCAGCTAGCAGATGGTGAAATCTGAAAGGAGTAAGGGAACTAAGCATGAATTGGGCTCGATTCGAAGTAATTTTTAGGGAGAAGTATGTGCCGAGGGCATTGCAGAACGCGAAGTGTGCAAAATTTAAATAATTAAAATAGATGGAAAAGACTATTGCAGAGTACAAGGCAACATTCACAAACTTGATAGAGTATGGGCTACATTTGGTCATCACAGATGAGATAAGGGCGAGGAGATTTGAGGATGGGTTGATATACGAGATCAAGAGGGTGATATGACCATTAGTATTGCCAACATATGCTGATGTTCTGGATCGTGCTATTATAGTGGAGCAAGATGAAATAAAAAATAGGAAGTACTTTGATAACAAGAAACGACAAAATTTTAATAATGAGGGGCCGAGTGGACAGAAGAGATAAAAGCCAGAATTGAATTAAAGAAGTTAAGGGAGAAACCCAAAGGGGAAAATACCGACGTGTTCGACATGTGGGAAGAATCACTCAAGGGAATGCTGGAGGAACAGGTCTAATGTCATATGTTTTCACTGCAACGAAGTGGGTCACATCAAAAAAAATTATCCAAAGCTGAGAACCGAGGCAATAATGCCGAGGGAAAATCAAGGAGGAGGAAATGCAAGGCCAGGAGGGAATCGCCAGGGTAACCAAGGGAATCGGGGTGGCAATGGGAATGACCAAAGACAGGGACAAGTTTTTGCGCTTATGCCAAGCGATGCGAGGAATGATGAAATCATGGTTGCAGGTAACATACTAATATGTTCTTTACCTGGTTATGTTTTATTTGATATGGGCTCTTCACATACATTTATGTCAACAAATTTTGCTAATAAGAAACCTGAACCGCTAGGCTATGAGTTAGCAGTGTCACAACCCACAACTAAGGGCACGGTCTATTCAATTGTCTATCGAGACTGTAGTGCTTGTATTGGTGATACAATAATACCTACAAATCTTATATCATTGGAAATATGACACTTTAATGTCATATGCAGAATGGATTGGTTGTCCACGAATGGGGCTATAATTCATTATCCGAATAAATGTGTAATTTTTCAAAATTCAAAACAAAAAGAGGTCTGATTAGAAGGAGAGAGGATAGTAACTCCCCCATACTTTGTCTCCATGGCTTGTGCCCAACGACTATTGTAAAAGGGTTGTCGGGGATATCTGTGTAGTGTGATGTCGTCTTCATCAGAAGACTTCTCTGTGAAAGACATTCCTATAGTACGTGACTTTCCTGAGGTATTTCCTGAGGAGTTACCAGGGATGCCTGTGAATAGGGAAATTGATTTCTCCATTGAGGTTACACCTGGAACCCATCCAAGTTCTAAAGCACCTTATCGTGTGGCTCCTACGGAGTTGAAGGAGTTAAAGACACAGTTGCAAGAATTGTTAGACAAAGGTTTCATACGACCAAGTTCGTCATCGTGGGGAACACTAGTATTATTTGTGAAAAAGAAAGACGGGACCATGAGATTATGTATTGATTACCGCGAGTTAAATAAAGTTACAATTAAAAATAAATATCCGTTACCAAGAATTGATGATTTATTTGACCAATTATAAGGGGCTCAAGTATTTTCAAAGATTGATTTGCATTTCGGATACCATCAACTCAAGGTGAAGTCAGAGGATATTGAGAAGACAACTTTTAGAAAACGGTATGGACATTATGAGTTTCTAGTAATGCCATTTGGAGTAACCAACGCACCATCAGCATTTATGGATTTGATGAACCGAATTTTCAAGAATGACTTGGATGAGTTTGTAATCATTTTTATTGACATCATCCTTATCTATTCAAAGAATGAGGATTAGCATGCGGATCACTTAAGGATAGTGTTGCAGACATTGAAGGACCAAAGGTTGTATGCCAAATTCAAGAAATGTAAGTTTTGGCTTGACAGTGTAGTATTTTTGGGGAATATTATCAGTAGAGACGGGATTTCAGTGGATACGTAAAAAATTAAGACAATTGTTGATTGGCCGCAACCCAAGACAGTGTTTAAAGTTCGAAGCTTTTGGGGGCTTGCGGGTTACTATATAAGATTTGTTAAGGACTTCTCAAAAATTGCAGTGCCACTGATAGAGTTGACTCGTAAAGGAGAGTCGTTTGTTTGGACGGAGAAATGTGAACAAGGATTTTAAGAGCTGAAAAAGAGGCTTACAATAGCACTGATACTTACACTATCAGAGGGTACTAAAGGTTTTTCCATCTATAGTGATGCATCACACCAAGGACTAGGATGTGTTCTGATGCAAAATGGAAATGTTATTGCGTATGCTTCCAGGAAGTTGAAGCCACACGAGAAGAATTACCCTACTCATGATCTGGAGTTAGCGGCAGTTATCTTTGCTTTGAAAATATGGAAGCACTACTTGTACGGGGTGAGATGTGAAATCTACACTAACCAGAAGAGCTTGAAATATATTTATACGCAAAAAGAATTGAATCTTAGGCAGTGGAGATGGTTGGAACTGATGAAAGATTATGACCTTGACATTCAATACCACCTGGGAAAGGCAAACGTAGTAGTAGATGCTCTGAGTCGAAAGGCAACAGCAAAGCTAAATGTGTGTTGATTATGGAACAACAGTATTTATACAGAGAGATGAAGGAATTGGAGTTGGAAATGGTTACCAGGGGAAATGAAGGTCTGTGTACAGCAATTGTTGTAGAGCTAACAATTTTAGAGGAAATTAAACGCAAGAAAATGGAGGATCCCAAACTCAAAAAGATTCATGACAATCTCGAAACATAACCAAATTCAGAGTTCAACATGATAGATGGTGTTTTCAAATTTCGGAATAGAATATGCGTGCCTAACATTTCTGATCTCAAACAACATATAATGGATGAGGGACACAAGACAAAATGGACACTTCATCCGGGAATGCTGAAGATGTATCAGGATTTGAAAGAGATGTACTAGTGGATGGGTATGAAGCGAGACATCAGAGAATATGTCAACAAATGCTTACAATGTTAGCGGATTAAAGCAGTACGCTAGAAGCCAGCAGGACTACTTCAACCATTGCCAATATTAATGTGGAAATGGGAAGACATCACAATGGACTACGTTATCGGATTTTCTCGTACAGTGAAAGGAAACAATTCAATTTGGGTCATAGTTGATCATTTAACCAAGACAACACATTTTATTCTAATCAGGAATACACACACTATGGATCAAATGGCGGCTATCTACTTGAAAGAGATTATACGACTACATGGAGCTCCAATATCATTTACGTCATATCGGGATTCAAGATTTGTATCCAGATTTTGGCAATCATTACAAAGGGTAATGGGGACGAAGCTGAATTTGAGTACAACCTTTCACTCACAAATTGATGGACAATCAGAAAGGACGATATAGACATTAGAGGATTTGCTAAGAGCATGTGAGATGGAATTCCAAGGAAACTGGGAAGAACATCTAGCTTGGGCAGAGTTCACTTATACTAATAGCTATCAGGCAAGTATCGGTATGGCACCTTTCGAGGCACTATATGGAAGTAAATGCAGGTCATCATCTTGTTAGACAGAGGTTGGAGAAACAGATATGACAGGGCCATATATTGTGATGGAAACCACAAAAAAGATCAAAGTAATTCAAGACTGATTGGAGATTTCACAAGATTGGCAAAAGAGTTATGCAGACGCAAATAGAAGAGAACTAGATTTTCAAGAAGGTGATTGGGTATTCTTGAAAATCTTGCCAATGAAAGGGATTATGAGATTTGAGAAGAAAGGAAAGTTGAATCCATGATATGTAGGACCATTTGAAATTCTAGAAAAGATAAGACCAGTGGCGTAACAGCTTGCCTTAACTCTAGATTTTACAAATGTGCATGATGTATTCCATGTTTCAGTGCTCAAAAAGTATATTACAGATCCAACCCACGTGTTAGACCAGCCACCGATTGAGTTAAAGAAGAATTTACAATACGAAGAGCAACCAGTGAGAATCATGGATTCTAGGGTAAAATAATTGAAGAATAAGGTGATTCCGTTGGTCAAAGTCTGGTGGGAGAATCAGACAACAGCGGAGGCAACCTGAGAGAAAGAAAGCGAGTGACAGAAATACCCATACCTTTTTGAACAATGTATAACTTTAACTTATGCCTTGTTATCACAATATTATTAGACCTTTAATATAGATCGAGTCAAGCCATGAATATGATTTAGGAACCAGTATAGATACGACCTAGACGAGTTTGGAGGACCAAACTTCCTAAGGTGGGGAGGATGTAATACCTCGAACTTCGAAAATGAGTATTAAATTAGTAACCAAAAATAATTAAATTTTATTGCGCAGTAAATTTTAAAATTAGAAAGAAAATAAAATACAATAATGCGACACATTGTGGACACGCGGGTGCGTGCATGGAGACATGTGGTGACAGGTGTCACCACGCATGTAAAGTGAGTGGCCGCATGAGAGTTGTGCATATGTGTGTGTGTGTGTGTGTGTGTGTGTGTGTGTTTCATAAAAAAGGGAGAGAGGGACTCATGGGTGGGTGCATGTGGGTCATGTGCCTAACAAGCCAAAATCTTAAATTATAAAAGTTGACCCAGCAGCTCTCAGCTCCATCCTAACTCCACACGAAACAGAGACATAGAAAGAGAGGAAAAAAAAATAAAAAAAAATAGCGATACCGATATTATTTTCTATCAAGGTAAATTCTAAATTTTTTATTTTTTATTTTTTTAAGCTTTATTGTTCAAAACTATGTCTAGTACAATTTAACCCTCTAAATACCTCAAAAATATCATATTAATACGTATTTTTTTCAAATTAAAAGTTGAATAAGTCCATGTCCTATTTTATCACTAAAACAACCACCGTATTTTAATCATAACTTTCTCATATGAAGTCCGAATTACTCCATTTAAAATGAGTTGTAAATTTATTAAAATTATATAGAACTTTTATGTAGAAACTTATTTAAAATTCAAAATATAAATGGTCCAAAATTAATATTCAATACGAATTGTAAACTTAGAACAAATTAGTTTGAACATAAATTTTTGAATTTTATAAAAATAGCTACATATGTTAGAAAAAATTGGAAATTTTATATGTTCTAAATTTCTATGTCTAGTTACTAAGTATTTAATTTCATAAATTTCATAAATTCTTTTAATGCCTAAATTAATTATAAACTGAACTGTTGTTAGTAAATATTATGTGCAGAAACTAGAATCATTTGATGAATTTTAAAAAAATAGTTATGCAGCTCTAAAATTTATGATATTTTTTACTGTAAATAAATGTATGTGTTTAGTTTGTTTTGCAAAATATTTGGAGTGAAATTAGCTCTGAAGAATGTTATAAATATTATATATCAAGTTACTATTTCTAAAAAAATTAAATACAGAAAAATCTGCAGAAAATTAATCCGAAATTATTAATTTAAAATAATATTACCTACACTTGAAAAATTATGAAATGTAGTGTATTCATAACCACGAGACTATTAACGATTCGAATATTAAACGTAGGATCCGAATTCAAAGAATATTAGGTTGGAACATTAGCTCACGGTGTGTTAGAAAGATCTAAGTATACGATCGGTGAGTCTTGTTATATTTTACTTACTTAAAATGAGTTTTACAATGAAAGCATGTGTTGTTCGAATTTTTAAAATATGATGATATTTTACTGATAAATGCATGAAATGCTATGTTTTTGAATGTGCCATGAAATGTAAAAATGATTACTTTTCAAATATGATTTAGACGATACATAGTTCGAACGATACCCTGACCGCTAGGGGAAAAGAATATTGCGAGAGGTGATGTAATAAGGGTTGGATCATGGGTGATATCATGGGTGGTATCATGCCATATTTATGTTAGGATCGCTCCATAGTTACTGGTATTCGTTGAACGGGTGTATGTGTCGCAAGTGTCAATCCAATATAATTTTGAATTATTGATATGAAATTAAGATAAATAGGCCTAGATGTGCCAATGACTGAAATAAAAAAAGGATTGACAAAATAAAGTTATTTTATGTTAAAATAAATTTCTTGATTTATAATTTGATGGGCACTTGTTAGTATTATATAGCTTGACTCACACTAGCCTAGTGCTTAAGACGTAGTTGTACGTAAATTTTAGGTAATGAGAATGAAGTGGCACGCGATTGAAGGCAGACGTCCTTCGTCGATATTTGTTGACCTATGCCATGTACTTAGCATAGGAGAGTAGTTCTTTTGTACTTGTACAATTTTGATAACGGTTCTGCCAGACTGTGGCTGAACCGTAGTTGTATATATAATTATAAGATTACTTTTATATTTTGAATGACACGTCAACTCTGGTTTTATTTAAATATGCTTCTTTTCATATTGTTTACATTCAAGTATTAATATCTTGATTAAAAAGAAAATCCCTAAACTGAGTATAAATATCGAGAGTAGGGGAAGCCTTGGCCCAGGCTAGATTGTCTTCAGGGACTCCAAGCTTTGCAAGGTAGGCAAGCCACCCTTTTTGGAAAGCTTCAGAGTGAACCTCGGTGACTTGCTTGCTGTAGTTGTCCCCAGCCTGGCTGACCCCCTATCAAAAACTCACTCGTAAATAGGGCCGCACGCCACTGCTTGAAGTTTGGCAAGTATAGCCTCAATAGCAGCAGCCTTATTTTGAGCCTGAGTTGCATATGCGCTGGCATCCCAAGCCTTTTTCATAGTAGCTAAATCCTCTTTCAGTTGGTCAATGGCAATTAACAAGAGATTGGCCTTGTTAAGCTTCGATTCTAGGTCACCAATTTCTTTTTGGCCCTCATCAGCTCAATTAATTGTTATTTCATGCAATTCAAAATGACAACAGCTCTCTATAGGCTATGTGAAATGAGAAAACAAAAAATATCAAATATAGGGAATGTAACTTGAAACATACCAAGGTCACAACTCTTGCCTGAACTTGTTGCATCACCAGTAGATCCCCGATCACGTTCGAAGCCTCCTTTGAGGGAAACAACATCATCAGGCAGCAAGACGTCACGCGCAAAGGCCACGCTAGTATAATGATCCTGGGAAGAATCAGCCACCATTACTTGAAACTCAAGCTTCTAGAGGTGGGTAGCAACACCCGAGCTCCCCTCCCTCACCTTCATCTTTAGCATCCTGGGCATCCCCACTGTGAGCTCACTTCCTTTCTATTTGCCCAGAGAAAAGACATCTAATGGACTCAGTTGAACCACCACGGTCGTCTCGACAAGCTCCACATGGGATCAATAGTCGGCGAGAGAATCTGGATGACGGGGGAGCTATTATGGTGGAAAGATCGGTGGCCGAACTGACCTTCTTCTTCAGATTCCTGAACCTCATTTCAGAATCATTGGCCCTACCAAAAGATGCAAAATTTTAGCCCCACTCACTGGCAAAAGTGGAGTGCGGGCTAGGTCGTCAGAATACTCGTCGTTCGAGATTGAAATTGAAAAGGGCAGAGATGCGACCTCCAACTCAACCGCGGGAATCACCCTGATTCAATTTCTAATAAGAATGAGTTGTCCGATACCTCGTCACCTTTTGCTTCCTCACTGTAAAGGGGATTCAGGGGAGGTGTGGTTGGACGAGCTCGAAATGGAGCCCTCTTCAAAACCTTGTATACGTGCTAGGAGGTGGCGTGTGTTGAGTTCAGCCACTGGTCTCTCTGGGCTAAAAGTTTCTCATTGCGGTGCCCGGCCTTCGATGCGCAAGGGAGGAAGACTCGCCTTGATAAAAGAGGGAGAGGGAAAGAGGGAGAATATATATATATATATATATATATATATACATATATAAGATATGTATATAAGAGAGAGTGATAGTGATGAGAAAGAGAGAGTGTAATTAATGATGGAGAGAGAAAGAGCGATGGTGATGGGAGAGAGGGAAAAGTGATGGAAGAGAGAGAGAGAATGATGGTTGTGACAATGTAATTAATGCTCTATTGACTTGTGGACTACTGGTAGTGGCTTGAGCACTACCGGTAGTGAATAATCCAATTTTGTCCCTGGAATCTAGACTACCATTAGTACTTAAAGGACACTATCGGTAGTTAGAGGTGTCAAGCGTGCCGGCACGGCACGAAAAAACTCGGCACGAGCACGATTTGGGCACGGTATAAGTTGGGCACGGCACGACACAGTCTGAGCAGGCACGGTCATGGGCACAGGGCACGAAAATAGTGAGGCACGGCACGATAGTTGACTTGGTTGAGCAGAGCACGGCACAGCACGGCACGGCACGATACGAACTTAGTTAGGCACGACACGGGCACGACATGATAGTTGGCTTGGTTGGGCACAGCATGGCACAGCACAACACGAACTTAGTCAGGCATGGCACGGGCACGACATAGAACTGTGAAGAGCACAGCACGGTAATTGGCACGACACGACACAGAAATGGCAAGAAATAATTAATTATTAAATAAATTAAAATAAAATTTAATTAAATAAATTAATTTTTTATAATAAAAAAATAAGAAAAAATAAAAATAATTTTTTTAATAAGAAAAGTAAAATAAATAAATTTTGACTTGTTCATGGGTCATGGCCATAAATAAACAAATAAATAATAAAAAGATATTTTTATTAATAATTGACTTTAAAAATATCATAATAAGAAAAATAATTAAAAAAAAATTAAAATAAAATTATGAATACCAAAAATAAAAAAATTAAAAAAAAATAAATTAAATTTTGATAATAAAAAATATAAATTTTAAAATTTTAACTAGTGGCCTATAGTAGGCTATGATAAATAAAAAATATATTTTTAAAAAATAAAAATTTTAATAATAAAAATTTAAAATTTTGAATTAATAGTCCAAAATTAAATTTTTGTAACTACATAATATGTATAAAAATTTGATTATATTATGCGCTACCCACAAAATTGCAATATAATTATGACGATCCACACCGTTCACTTTATTTTTATTTTAATCACTCTTGCCAAATTTGAAGTCTATCGGGTATTGAAAGCTCTTTCATCAGGACATTAATTCATTATCAACTAACAATTTCTCTTATTCGATCAAGTACGCAACGATAATTAAATCACTTTATTTTTTTTATACATGATATAATCACTCCCACTTAAAATATAGATGGTTCTGATTCGAAAAAAACTATTGTGATGGCCGTTAAGTCATGAATTATAGGATATTATTGCTCATAGATGCACCGAATGTGATCCGATTAGGTGATTTTTGACATTTGATCGCCACCGTTTTTTAGGAAGATGATAGAATTGATAATATTTGAAATCATAACGATTTAGATCGAATATTCGGAGAATCGAGTTTGCACTTGCCTTTCAATCCTATATATCAAACTTATTTGGTTATAAACCAATCCATTATGCTATAGGATAATGTATGATTGTCAAACGATAGAACACGATTATGATGATCTAAACCGTTCACTTTGTTTTTCTTGTTCTTTTAATAACTCTCGTCAAATTTGAAGTCTATCGGATATTGAAAACCGCTTCATCAAGACATTTATTCATTTATTCATTATCAACCGACAATTTCTCTCATTAGATCAAGTACACAAAAATAATTAAATCACTTCATTTTTTTCATACATGATACAATCACTCTCACTTAAAATATTGTTGGTTCCGATTAAGAAAAAACTATTGTGATGACCATCAAGTTGTGCATTATAAGACATTATTGCTCATAGATACACCGAATGTGATCCGATTAGGTGATGTTTGACATTTGATCGCCACCGTTTTTTAGGAAGATGATAGAATTGACAATATTTGAAATCATAACGGTTTAGATCGAATATTCGGGGAATCGAGTCTACACTTGCCTTTCAATCCTATATATCAAACTTATTTGGTTATGAACCAATCCATTATGCTATAGGATAATATATGATTGTCAAACGATAAAACACGATTATGATGATCTAAACCGTTCACTTTATTTTTCTTGTTCTTTTAATAACTCTCGTCAAATTTGAAGTCTATCGGATATTGAAAGCCCTTTTATCAGGACATTAATTCATTTATTCATTATCAATCGACAATTTCTCTCAATAGATCAAGTACACAACGATAATTAAATCACTTTATTTTTTTCATACATGATATAATAGCTCTCACTTAAAATATAGATGGTTCCGATTCGAAAAAAACTACTGTAAAGACCATCAAGTCGCGCATTATAGGATATTATTACTCATAGATGCACCGAATGTGATCTGATTAGGTGATTTTTAACATTTGATGACGATCTAAACCGTTCACTTTGTTTGTCTTGCTATTTTAACTACTCTCGCTAAATTTAAAGTCTAACAAGTATTGAAAGCCTTTTCATCGGGATGTTGATTCATTAAAAATTAAAAATTATCTCCATCGATCAAGTACGGAATGATAATTAATTAACTTTAATTTTTGCATGGAGGATATAATCACTCTCACGTAAAACATAGACGGTTCTAATTCAAAGAAAATAACTTGACGAGGTGGTGGCATAACCACTCAAAACTATTTTTTGTCACCTATACTATTTGAGAGAAAAACATGCAATTTGAGACCAATTTAATTCGTCATCAAAGACCAATTTTTTTGTAGTGACGGCACGACATGAGTCACACGGTTAAGTAAGTCGACCGACACGGCATGACACGATTAAAATACAGGTATGACACGACACAATTAAGTAGACGGGCACGGCACGACACGAGTCACATGATTAAGTTAGCGGGCCTGCACGACATGGCACGATTAAGTAAGCGGGCTGGCACGGCACGACACGATTAAGTAAATGGGCCGGCACGGCACGGCACGACACGGTTACAAAATGGCACGGCACGAATAAAGAAAAAATAGCACGAAACGGCACGAATAAAAATGGCACGACACGATTAAGGCACGGCACGAAAAGGCACGTTAAGTAAATGGGCCCAGCACGACACAGCACGAAGCACGGTTGGCACGGAAGAAAAGTGGCACGGCACGGCACGGTGGGCACGTTTGACACCTCTATCGGTAGTCACCTGTTTTGATTGCTCAACTCTCCTCTAATTTGCCCTTTTTGTCCTACAAAATCTTTTTACACTTCTTGCGCCAAATAATGGTTAAACATAACAGATAATACGCACCAATGATGCTAAAATATGAGAGAATTCAATGGATAAAAGTACAATATTTGTGTCAATCATTAACCGTACAAAGTTGGGCTAAGATATCCTCCCGTGCGACAACTGCAACATCTTTTTCCTTTATGTTTTTCAATCTTTATGTTGTATCAAACTCAAGGATCAATCGACCAAACCAGCTACTGATCGAGCAACTAACTTATCGGCATGCGCCCATGCATCCACGCGCCCCACACGCCCATGACTCCACGTGTCCCATGCGCCACGTCAGTGCCTACGTCATCTCTATTGTCTGTTTAGTCACTGGATTTTGGAAAAAAGTGGTATTCATCTATTGATGGAGCTGATGGACAAGCCGCTTTCGAGACCTTGTATCCAAACTCAAGTTGATTTCTCGTTTACCACCTTGAGTTTGAAGGGGATGCTAAAATATATTTTATATATAGTTGAAATATATTCTGATACAGAATATATTCTGAATATATTCCTGATTGATACACTACTTTATTTACTTTATTATTGCTTCCTTATACAAATTATTCTTTTTAGGTTTTGTTCTATATAAAGAGAACTTATATATATTCTTAATTAACTTAATACAATATACAGAAATTCTCACTCTACAATTTCTTCTAACATTAATCATGGCTTATACGCTATCCTCATCCGGTTTAGTTGTTACAGAATTTTGTGTTTGAAAATTTCTATAGAAAAATATAAATTGAATTAAAAAAGAAAATAGAACCTAATTTTTGTTTTCTTCATTGGACCAAAAACAATTATAACAAAATTAAAGCATATTGAAATTAAAATGAAAAAATAAATTTTGTTTTGCATAATCATTTATTTTTTATTTGATAATTTGAAGGAAATAGTACCATTGGAAAAGCCGAGGATATTGTGGTCTCACAAAATTTTTCTAAGTAAATAGGTAAAAATATAGTAAATGTAATCTTTTCAATCCTTTCTTTTCTTTTCTTTTCTTTTCTGACAACTGAGAACTTAATTTCTACATGATGGATTTTAATCATCGATCTGTATCTTAGGTTAGACTACTACGCCATGGAAGGTGAGCGTTGCTACATATCATCCGTTTTATTTCACGAATCATATATGATTGAGCTTGATTTTGCGTTCACATACCAATCATAAAAATTCAACTAAGCAGTGACATAATATGATAATAAGCTTTAGTTTTACCTTTAATTTTTTTTTTTACCTAATTTGATTTCTAAAAGTTGTCTTTAGTGATTTTTTTTTTACCGTTTAATCAAAATATATATTTTTTCGGTTACTCTTGATGAGAAAAATTTATAAATAAAAATAAAATTGTTCAAATTTAAAAAATAATCTAAGACAAAATTTAGTTATTTGTCTAGTAATAATAATATTATTTTTAGTTTTAGTGATTTTTTTTAAAATTAGATGCGAAATTTTATATTTTCAGATTCCTAAAGTTAAGAAGAGACAAAAATGTATGATATTTTGATTAAATGGTTAAAAATATTTATTAAAGATAAAAATCTTAAAAACCAAACCACGCATGTAAAAATTCTAGAAAAAAATTAGGTCAAATTGGCTTAAAAATTCAGTTAGATAAAGCATTTCCTATCAAGCTATATACAAGCAATTATAAATAGAAATAGCCAATAGTGTCTTTAGTTAACGGGAGGAATCAGCAGTCACTTCCATTTCATATCCAAGGTTTCCAAAATGGAGAAAAAGCCAATCCTGTCATTACCCACAAGCAATCAACTACTGCTTTTTCCCACTAATATTAACATAGGACAACTGGGTTTACTATTATGTGCAGAGACCAAGCTGTTCAATCAATTTTGAACGTATTTATTAAATTTGTTAAATTTTTAAATCAAGCTTGAACCAGCTACTACTCTACTTGATAGGTTTATAATATTTAAAAAATTTAAGCTCTTGAGCACGGCTCATAATCATCTTGATTAAATCTCATTTGAGATCGGTTTGCTTGATAAAAAAATCAAGCTCAAATTTATTTTTAAGGCTCTTTAATTAATTTTTAATCTAAATTTGAACAATTTATTGTTCGGCTCGTTTGTGAATCCTAATTATGGATGTTTATCAAAACTTTTGGATTAGTAAAAAAATAATATTTAAAAATGAATTTAAAAATATTAAAATTTTAACTTATCAGCATCAACTTTTAATTAGTTTTAAAAGTTATTTTTTTTTTTCAAAAATCAAAGACGAAAATTGCGTCAAATAAGATCACATAAATTGTGATGTGTCAAAATCTAAAATCTCATTTTAAGTAGTTCTGATAAATACTCAGTAGGTTGCACCAGTAATTTGTAGTCTCATCACATGGGCTCCAAATTTTTGGGGACGGTATTTTATTAAATTTAGATGTCTATATATCAATATTTCGACACGTCTGGTCACATCTGTTTTCGTCAACAGTGATGAGAAATCATGTTGGGATGAATAAAAATTACTGTAATATGATCAAATCTATTGGGTGTCCTTTCTTAGTGGACCCAATTGAGCTTTATAACAAATGTAGGGTATTTTTGGTATAATATACCTTTTAATATAAAGGTAGACTTTTCTTTTGTGAAGGATTAGGGTTCTGTAGACTTAGTACGAAGTGAGCAAACTTTTGGACGAAGCAGTAGCAGCGCCACTGCATCCATCTCAAAAAAGCAGCCACATCCCACCAATTTTGAAGATATTTTTTATTGTGGTCAGAGTAGATTTTTCATCCTTTCTATCTGTTTTGTGGGTACAAAAATGGTCGTGGTTTTGCAAAATGTATGAGTGACTTTCAGGGCTTGATAAATTAGTTGACTACTATGAAGATGGTGCTAGATGATGAGCTACAAGCACTATTGTTGTTGAGTTCTTTGCCTGACAGTTGAGAAACTACAGTGATAACCATTAATAATTCTGCTCTAGCCAGGAATGTAACCATTAGTATGATGAAAGACAACATGTTCAATGAAGAGGCAAGAAGAAAGGAACATGGATTTTCTACTGAGTCACAAGCTCTTGTTATCGAGAGGAGAGGAAGAAACAACAGCACTACCACCACCACAACAGACCAAGGGATAATTCAAGAGGAAAATCCAAGTCTAGGAAAGAGATTGAATGCTATCACTATGGCAAGACAGGGCACATGAAAAGAGAATATAGAAAACTTAAAAGAGAGTAGAGCCAAACTAGAGATGATGAAAAGAAAGACGAGAAGGACACAACTGCAGTTGCAACAGACAATGGGGATGTTATCATTGTTTGTCATGATGGTTTTGTTAGGTTCACAAGGCACGATTCTAGTTGGGTGCTTGACTCTGGTGCTTCGTTCCATATTGCTTCACATGAGGACTCTTTCACATCTTATAGACATGGAGATTTTGGCCATGTTCGGATGGGAATGATGGTATGTCCAAGATTGTGGGTATGGGAGACATTTGCTTAGAGACCAACATAGGATATAGTTTGGTGCTTAAAAATGTTAGGTATGTTCTAGACATTCGCGTAAATTTGATTTCCACTGGGAAGCTTGATGACGAAGGCTACAAAAATCAGTTTGGTGATGGAAAATGAAAGCTTTCTAAGGGTTCTTTGACAATTGCTCGAGGGAAGTGCTCATCTTTTGACAAGATGCAAGGAAAGTTAAGTAAATGTGAAGTCAATGCAGTTGAGAAAAATGTCTCCACTGAGCTATGGTACAAAAGGCTCGGTCACGTGACCGAGAAGGGAACGCAAATTCTAGCCAAGAAATCACTTCTTCCTCAGGCGAAAGGTACGTCACTTGATACTTGTGTTCATTGCTTATCCGGTAAGCAACATAGACTACCATTTAAAAGAATTTCAGTATCTAGAAAAACAACCATTTTGGACTTGGTACATTTTGATGTTTGTGGTCCAATGATAATTAGTACACTTGGTGGTGCATGTTATTTGGTTACCATATCATTCTAGAAAAAATTTTGCTTTTGCTTTGAGGACTAAGGATAGAGTGTTAGAAGCATTTAAACATTTTCAGGTAGGAAGAACATTTTAAGTCTCATTAATTTATTCATTGAGACTGCTAACATTTTAAGTCTTTTGGGGGTGAGACACTAATGACAGCAGTTGAGTTAATCAATCTTTCTCCTTCAGCTCCACTAAATAGTGAAGCACCTGATAGTTTTTGGACAGGTAAAAAAGTTTCTTGTGGACGTTTGAAGATATTTGGGTGCAAAGCATTTGTTCATATTCATAAAGATGAGAGATCTAAGCTTGCTGGAAAAACCAAGCAGTGCATTTTCCTTGGCTAAGGTCGAGACGAGTTTGGGTACAGATTGTGGGGTCCAATTACTAAGAAGATTATTAAAAGTAGAAATGTGATTTTCTTCTTTGAGGATGAAACCATTGAAGATCTTGACAATGATGAGAAGACATTTACTTCAAATGAATATCCAATAAACTTGGATCCAGTTCTTCCACCTATGGTGCATGATGATGATGAGGCAGATGTGAAGATTGACAGTGGGGGCACAATTGACGATGATACTCCAGTTGTTAATGATGTCAATGCAAAAGAACAAGTAGAGCAAGTCTTTCCTGACCCTTTAGCTATGTCACAATTGAAAAGAGCTACCAAAGAACGTCAATTTTCAAGAAAGTACACTACATATGAATATGTGTTACTAACAGATAGGGGAGAGCCTGAGTGTTATGAAGAAGTTATTTCTCACAAGTCTAAAGGGGAGTGGTTGAAAGTCATGGAAGAAAAAATGAAATATTTACATGAGAACCATACTTATGACTTGGTAAAATTACATGAGGGCAAGAGAGCTCTCAAGAACAAATGGATTTACAAACTGAAGACAGTAGAGCAAAACTCATTGCCTAGGTACAAGGCGAGATTGGTTGTGAAGGGTTTTGGCTAGAAAAAGGGAATTGACTTTGAAGAGATTTTCTCACCGTTTGTGAAGATGTAATTGATACGGGTTGTACTTGGTTTCGCAACAAGTTTGAATATAAAGATAAAGCAACTTGATGTGAAGGCAGTTTTCCTTCATGGTGACTTGGAGGAAGAGATTTACATGGACCAACCTGAAGGGTTTAAAGTAAAAGGTAATTTGAAATTAATGTACAAACTAAAGAAGAGCTTGTATGGGTTAAAGCAAGGACTGCAATAATGGTATAAGAGGTTTGATTCTTTCATGGTTAATCACGAGTACAAGAGGACCACTTCAAACCATTTTGTATTTGTGAAGAGATTTTCTGATGGTGATTTCATCATTCTACTGCTTTATGTGGATGATATGTTGATCATTGGTCATGATGCAAATACGATTAAGAAATTGAAAGGGGATCTTAGTAGATCGTTTTCTATGAAGGATTAGGGTCATGCAAATAAAATTCTTGGGATGAAGATCACTTGTGATAGAAAGAATGACAAACTTTTGTTATCACATGAAATGCACATCGAGAAGGTACTTGAAATGTTTAATATGAGCAAAACTAAACCAGTTCATA
>BRYE01000009.1:10289718-10299718 GCA_030159115.1 Actinidia arguta var. hypoleuca | reverse complement strand
TATTCAAAATTTTGGTCTCTGTCTTTGTGTGTTGTCACCTCAAAGCCATGTGTCGACACCTTTATTTTCAGATTGTCTACTGTCTTCATGTGTCGACTCTTCAAAATCATGTGTCGACACTTTCATTTCCAGAATCATTTCTTTATGCACTATCTTCATGTTTTGACACCACAAGATCATGTGTTGATGCCTCTTGCCCAGAACATACTTCCATTTTTTTCTTGACCATTTGAGCTTCAAACATTTCTTCAAAGCAAGTTGATTTTCATGAACATCTTCAATCTCTTTGAGATAGAATTTAATAACTTTAAATCCTTTTTGAGTTCTTCAATCAACATTACTTCTTCCATTTATCTAAGTCTTCTTCCAAAAGCATCAAGAGAGCTTCCAAGGCTTGATTACAATATTCAACATAGCTTTCCAAACTTGTGATCTTTTCTTCATTTAATCTTTGTCTTCCTTGAGCACCTTCAATATCTTGTTAAAAGGTTTTTCATTTGTGTCAACTCATTTCATGGCTCATCAAACTTCAACACACTTGGTATGCTAGCAATACTTTCTTCAATGTGTCAAGCTTCAAGTCATAATTTAATTGAGATTAAGGCATGCTATAATCTGCACAGTAAGTAAACTCATTAGATCACTAACAAAGTGTTCTGTTATCATCAAAATCAAGGCATTGAGTCAACAATCTCTCCCTTTTTGATAATGACAAAACTTTGCATGATATGAATAATGAATGTAAAAACTAATGATCTTATAGCTCATACTAGATATTGCTCCCCCTTTCCTTTGTAATGAAGCACGTTTATTTGATTTAAGATCATGATAGTTCATATGCCATTTAATTCATAATATTGCTCCCCTTTTTCTTTGTAATGAAGCACGTTTCATTCGCTTAAAGATCATGATAGTTCATATACCATTTAATTCATAATAATTTATGTACTTATTCATTATGCACCATTCGTTTCATTTATACACTATTTGTCTTCATTCATAATAGCAATTCAATAATTCATATATATATATATATATATATATATATATATATATACATTTCTCTTTCTCTTTTTGTTAATCCATCAAAAAGAATTACTCAATAAATATTGGCCAATTTGTAATTCTGAAATTTCTCCCCATTTCTTAAGGAGTTTAATCTCCTCCTTTCCCAGGAAGATACGTCCAATTAACATGCATTCATTTACCAATAAGTTCGTACACTTTTGTTATAGTGATAAGAATAATAACAAAAATGTTAGCCAATCAAATAATTTGTATCACAATGAGCAGCAAATCAGAGTATGAAGTAAAAATTTGTGCCACTCATCAAGGGTAATTAACAAATCGCTTCAATCATTCACTTAGAGAAGCCATGTAACTAATCGTATAAGCAATGAAGTGATAACAATCAATGAACAATGGAAATAAAGTATTAGTGCTATAAAATTTAAACCAAAGTAAAGTCGTAAGATTCAAAATATTACATAGAAATGTTTTAAGGATGTCATGCCATCCTTATACAAAAGTTCATTCCTATGCAAAATAAAATTTGAAAATGCAAAATTAGTAGGGAGAGGCAGGTGGTGAAGGGGTTAGGACGAGAGGAGTATCCATGGTGTTGGAGAATTTCTTGCCTTCCCTTTGTCTTAGCCCATACTTGTGACTAGTTTTGTGAATAAGAGGGGGGCATCAGATTCAATGACAAATGAGTCCTCCTCCTCACTATTGTTCTCTTGTTCTGCCTCTTTTTCTCCTTCTTTCTTTCCTTCCTCATTTTCTTTCTCTTCTTCCTCTCTCACCTCATCTTCTTCTTCTTCTTCTTCTTCTTCTTCTTCTTCTTCTTCTTCTTCTTCTTCTTCTTCTTCTTCCCAATCTCAGTAGCCTTGCTTCCTTTTCCAATTCTCTCACTTTCCTTTCTAGAAATAATATCCTTGTTGTAGCATTGTAATTTTTTGATTCAATTTCTCCAAAAGTTCTATCACTTGAGTTGTAAAACCACCCATTTCACTTTCATTGCCCTCAAATTTTTTAATCAAGGTTTTCTTAGCACTCATTTGTCTATAACTACACCCAGATGAAGTCTTGTCCTGTGATGCACTATCCCCACAAGTTTTCTTGGTAGATTTAGGAGTCCATTTGTTATTTTTCATAATGTACCCCATTCTATTGAGGGTCTTTTAATTATACTCATCACTAATGGATTTTGAGGTTCTTTTTTTCTCATTGTTCAAGTCAATCTTAAAATATTTGAACACCTTAGTTAGAAAATACCATAAGGCAAACTAATCTTAGTCATGGTGGCTCTGAACATATGGTCCAAGATAAATAGAAGCAAATCAATTTTGGAGTCAGTGATATAAGCCCACAAAAAGAATAGTTCTTTCTTAGAAACATACTCATATTTTTTGATTTGGGGGGTGAAAATAGTGCAGATAAAATGATGTAGTAGCCTCAACTCAAGAGGTAAGTCATTAATAATTGGTTGCACGCATTCATCCATGTCTTGTCCATAGAGAACCATCAATTATTCCTTTCAAGTTATATTGTGTCTATAGATTTCACCACCAAGACCAATTCGTAAAATCTTTCTAATCACAAATCTATCCAAGGTAAAAGAGACTCCCTTGATATAACTATCAATTGATACTTGTCCATATTCTCCAACGGCATTGGCATAAAAATGGGCAACTAAGTCAGGATACACATCATCTCTCAATGTAGTCATGAATTTTCAACTTAGGTTTTTCAATTTCATACTTAATTCAAAATTATAGAAATCAAATATGTTATAGTCTAACCATCATCCATTAGAGACTTTTCTAAGAGAGAAATCAACGTTGTACCTTTCTTGGGATTTGTCTTTATTGAAGTACAACTCATTTCTTTCCAAGGCTGTGGTGAAAGTGAATTCTCCTTTCTTCCTCTTCCCCTTGTCCTTGCCAGAATCTGCCTTCGACTTTCTCTTTTGACTTCTCGCAATGGCAGGGGTTGACACAACTAGGGCTTGTGAAACATTTTTTGATTTTGAGGTTTTCGGAGCCATGGATCAATGAGGGGTGTAATAGGTTAGGGATGGGTTGATTTGGATTTGTGTGAAGTTTAGGAGAGTAATTTTAGGAAGATCGTGGGTGACGGTTGAATTTTGAAGGGAACTTAAAGAGAGAGAGAGAGAGAGAGAAAGGTTCACGTATAATGATAGAAGTGGGTCTCATTCATATATATAGGCCCGACTCATGTGTCAACACATTGACTCTTGGTGTCGACACCTAAGGCTTAAAAATTTACTATAAACTCTCTGTTATAATATGTCAACACTCGTAAGTGAGGTATCGACACTAGTGTCTCAAAAGTTTATTATAATATTTTTGTATTTATGTGTCGACACCGGAACTATATGTGTTGATACTTGGAGATAGAGTGTTATATATGCTTAAATTATGAATCCATAGTGTTTAACAAGATTGTGCAAATGCATCGAGTGAATTAAAGACATAAATTGCACACATTTGATTATAATTAAAACATGGTTCAACACTTTTGATAACCAGGACCCACCCAAAAATTATTTTCAAATCAGCTCAAACTTAACTTTTTCAAACAATCCCCAACATGAATGAAAAATTATTTTGTTTTAATGTAGAAAACATAATTCCTAAGTGAGAGAGAATTTAAGAAAATTCCCTATATAGAGGTAGGTAGCTTTCGACCTTGAACCTGATGCAGCACGGAAGCGTGAAAAAGAATCGAAAAGGATAAACGATTTTGAATCCGTTGATTCTACGAATGCCGAAAACAAAATCCCTTTCTAAACCCGTTGATTCACACAGAATATCGAGAATAAAGGCATCAAACACTTTATTGATTCCGAAGAATACCAAATAGTTTGGAAGAAAAAGAGAGCTCTCTTTAATCACTCAATTTTTTTAATCAATGAACTCCCCTAAAAATAAAGTTACATCTCTATTTATAATATAGTAGAACTATTTGATAACTATTAAAATCTAATTTGATAACTAATAAAATCTAAAACAAGACCCCTAACATAATAAAAATTTCTTATTAAATAAATCTAATTAACTTAAAATAAAAAGATAACTAATTATAAAATACAAGAATTTATGAATAACGTGAATTTTCGTCTTGCATCATTCTCCCCCACCAAGAAGAACTCGACCTCAAGTTTGCCTTGAGATATTGAATTCGTCTATGCCAACAAATCAAATACTTGGAATATGTAACACCCTGAATCCGTTAAATTCGTTAAATACATAAATCATGATCCGTACGTCAATTAATGAGGTTAAGTTTTAAGTTAGAAGAATCAAAATCTAAGTTAAGGATCCTTAAAAATTGAAGTTCTATTTTTTTTCAGTTTTGTTCTTAGAGTTTGAACGCTAGGAGGGGCGTTCGAACGCTAACCTTGAATCCTTCTTGCAGTTCGAACGTTAAAAAGAGCGTTCGAATGCTAACGCCTATGGCAGATTTTATATTCTTAGTATCTCCATTTCACGTTTTGTTCTTAGAGTTCGAATGCTAAGAATGGTGTTCGAACGCCAATAGTATAAACTGAAAAATAAAAAGGGATCACCAGATTAAAAATAGGGAAGCCACATGGGATTATTTCCCATGTGTCTCAGCAAATACCCCCATACACACAAATTTAGAGAAGGAGAAGGAGAAAGAGAAGAGAGAAAGAGAAGAGAAAGGAAGAAGAAGGAGAAGGAAGGAAAATGAGGGTTTTAGAAGCCCAACTATGTGTCATTGGAAACTTAAGCTCGAGATTGAAGAAAGGTAACCACTCTAAATAGTATAAATATATGTATATGTATGTTAGGGTTTTGGTCTTGATTTTAAAACTAGATCTACCATGTTAGGGTTAAAATGGAGGGTTAGTTTTGAGATATTGTGACCTACTTGAGTCACTCTTTGTACCCTAAGAACCCTGAAAGAATTGTAAGGATGTGGATAGTATTTTGGTAAATTTGTAAAAACCAATTACTGTTCTTGCTGTCATACGCTGCCAAAGTCCGAACGCCCATGAATAGAGTTCAAACGGTCTAGACTTTAACCTTAACATTCGAACGTCACTTTTAGAATACTTTTTAGCATTCGAACGGTAGTTACTTTTAGCCTTAGAGTTCAAACGCCAAGCCCACCGTTCGAACGCAGAGAGGAGGGAAGCTTGAGCATGTAGTCTTAGAGTGTAGCACCCCGAATTCGTTAAATTTGTTAAATATATTAAATCATGATCCGTACGTCGATTAATGAGGTTAAGTGTTATGTTAGAAGACTCAAATCTAAGTTAGAAGAATCCTTGAAACTAAAATTTTATTTCTGCCCAGTTTTGTTCTTAGGGTTCGAATGCTAAGAGAGACGTTCAAAGACTAAATCACGAATCCTTCTTACAGTTCGAACGTTAAAGAGAGCATTCGAATTCTACCGCCTGTGACAGATTTTATACTCTCAGTATCTCCAACTCACGTTTTCTTCTTAGAGTTCGAACGCTAAGGAGGGCGTTCGAATGCCAATAATATAAAATAAAAAATAAAAAGGAATCATCAAATTAAAAATAGGGAAGCCACATGGGATTATTTCCCATGTGTCTCAGTAAATATCCCCATACACACAAATTTGGAGAAGGAGAAGGAGAAAGAGAAGAGAGAAAGAGAAGAGAAAGGAAGAAGAAGGAGAAGGAAGGAAATTTAGAACACTTTTTAGCATTCGGACGGTTGTTACTTTTAGCCTTAGAGTTCGAATGCCAAGCCCAACGTTCGAACGCATAAAGAAGGGAAGCTTGAGCATATAGTCTTAGAGTGTAACACTCCAAATCCGTTAAATTCATTAAATACATTAAATCATGATCCGTACGTCGATTAATGAGGTTAAGTGTTATGTTAGAAGACTCAAATCTAAGTTAGAAGAATCCTTGAAACTAAAATTTTATTTCTGCCCAGTTTTGTTCTTAGGATTCGAACGCTAGGAGAGACGTTCTAACTCTAAATCCAGAATCCTTCTTACAGTTCAAACGTTAAAGAGAGTGTTCGAATTCTACCGCCTGTGACAGATTTTATACTCTCAGTATCTCCAACTCACGTTTTCTTCTTAGAGTTCGAACGCTAAGGAGGGCGTTTGAATGCCAATAATAAAAAATAAAAAATAAAAAGGAATCATCAAATTAAAAATAGGGAGCCACATGGGATTATTTCCCATGTGTCTCAGTAAATACCCCCATACACACAAATTTGGAGAAGGAGAAAGAGAAGAGAGAAAGAGGAGAGAAAGGAAGAAGAAGGAAAAGGAAAGAAATTTAGAACACTTTTTAGCATTCGGACGGTTGTTACTTTTAGCCTTAGAGTTCGAACGCCAAGCCCAGCGTTCGAACGCAGAGAGGAGGGAAGCTTGAGCATGTAGTCTTAGAGTGTAGCACCCCAAATTCGTTAAATTTGTTAAATACATTAAATCATGATCCGTACGTCGATTAATGAGGTTAAGTGTTATGTTAGAAGACTCAAATCTAAGTTAGAAGAATCCTTGAAACTAAAATTTTATTTTTGCCCAGTTTTGTTCTGAAGGTTCGAACGCTAGGAGAGACATTCGAAGACTAAACAAAGAATCCTTCTTACAGTTCGAACGTTAAAGAGAGCGTTCGAATTCTACCGCCTGTGACAGATTTTATACTCTCAGTATCTCCAACTCACGTTTTCTTCTTAGAGTTCGAACGCTAAGGAGGGCGTTCGAATGCCAATAATATAAAATAAAAAATAAAAATAAATCATCAAATTAAAAATAGGGAAGCCACATGGGATTATTTACCATGTGTCTCAGTAAATACCCCCATACACACAAATTTGGAGAAAGAGAAAGAGAAGAGAGAAAGAGAAGAGAAAGGAAGAAGAAGGAGAAGGAAGGAAATTTAGAACACTTTTTAGCATTCGTACGGTTGTTACTTTTATCCTTAGAGTTTGAATGCCAAGCCCAACATATGAACGCATAAAGAAGGGAAGCTTGAGCATGTAGTCTTTGAGTGTAACACCCCAAATCCGTTAAATTCATTAAATACATTAAATCATGATCCGTACGTCGATTAATGAGGTTAAGTGTTATGTTAGAAGACTCAAATCTAAGCTAGAAAAAATCTTGAAACTAAAATTTTATTTCTGCCCAGTTTTGTTCTTAGGATTCGAACGCTAGGAGAGACGTTCGAACACTAAATTCAGAATCCTTCTTACAGTTCGAACGTTAAAGAGAGCGTTCGAATTCTACCGCCTGTGACAGATTTTATACTCTCAGTATCTCCAACTCTCGTTTTCTTCTTAGAGCTCGAACGCTAAGGAGGGCGTTTGAATGCCAATAATATAAAATAAAAAATAAAAGGAATCACCAGATTAAAAATAGGGAAGCCACATGGGATTATTTCCCACGTGTCTCAGCAAATACCCCCATACACACAAATTTGGAGAAGGAGAAAGAGAAGAGAGAAAGAGAAGAGAAAGGAAGAAGAAGGAGAAGGAAGGAAAATGAGGGTTTTAGAAGCCCAACTACGTGTCATTGGAAACTTAAGCTCGAGATTGAAGAAAGGTAATCACTCTAAATAGTATAAATATATGTATATGTATGTTAGGGTTTTGGTCTTGATTTTAAAACTTGATCTACCATGTTAGGGTTAAAATGGAGGGTTAGTTTTGAGATATTGTGACCTACTTGAGTCACTCTTATACCCTAGGAACCCTGAAAGAATTGTAAGGATGGGGATAGTATTTTGGTAAATTTGTAAAAACCAATTACTGTTCTTGCTGTCATACACTGCCAAAGTTCGAACTCCCATGAATAGAGTTCAAACGGTCTAGACTTTAACCTTAACATTCGAACTTCACTTTTAGAACACTTTTTAGCATTCGGACGGTAGTTACTTTTAGCCTTAGAGTTCGAATGCCAAGCCCAGCGTTCGAACGTAGTGAGGAGGGAAGCTTGAGCATGTAGTCTTAGAGTGTAGCACCCTGAATTCGTTAAATTTATTAAATACATTAAATCTTGATCCGTACGTTGATTAATGAGGTTAAGTGTTAAGTTAAAAGACTCAAATCTAAGTTAGAAGAATCCTTGAAAATAAAATTTTATTTCTGCCAAGTTTTGTTCTTAGGGTTCGAACGCTAGGAGAGACGTTCAAACACTAAACCCAGAATCCTTTTTACAGTTCGAACGTTAAAGAGAGCATTCGAATTCCACCACCTGTGATAGATTTTATACTCTCAGTATCTCCAACTCACGTTTTCTTCTTAGAGTTCGAACGCTAAGGAGGGCGTTCGAATGCCAATAATATAAAATAAAAAATAAAAAGGAATCACCAAATTAAAAATAGGGAAGCCACATGGGATTATTTCCCATGTGTCTTAGCAAATACCCCCATACACACAAATTTGGAGAAAGAGAAGAGAGAAAGAGAATAGAAAGGAAGAAGAAGGAGAAGGAAGGAAAATAAGGGTTTTAGAAGCTCAACTACGTGCCATTGGAAGCTTAAGCTCGAGATTGAAGAAAGGTAACCACTCTAAATAGTATAAATATATGTATATGTATGATATGATTTTGGTCTTAATTTTAAAACTAGATCTACCATGTTAGGGTTAAAATGGAGGGTTGGTTTCGAGATATTGTGACCTACTTGAGTCACTCTTTGTACCCTAGGAACCCTGAAAGAATTGTAAGGATGTGGATTGTGTTTTTGTAAAATTTTTAAAAATCAGTTACTGTTCCTGTTGCCATACGCAGCCAAAGTTCGAACGCCCATGAATAGAGTTCGAAAGGTCTAGACTTTAACCTTAACATTCGAACGTCACTTTTAGAACACTTTTTAGCATTCGGACGATAGTTACTTTTAGCCTTAGAGTTCGAACGCCAAGCCCAGCATTCGAACGCACAGAGGAGGGAAGCTTGAGCATGTAGTCTTATAGCGTAGCACCCCGAATTCGTTAAATTTGTTAAATACATTAAATCATGATCCGTACGTCGATTAATGAGGTTAAGTGTGAAGTTAAAAGACTCAAATCTAAGTTAGAAGAATCCTTGAACTAAAATTTTATTTTTGCCCAGTTTTGTTCGCAGGGTTCGAACGCTAGGAGAGACGTTCGAATACTAAACCCAAAATCCTTCTTATAGTTCGAACGTTAAAGAGAGCGTTCGAACTCTACCGCCTGTGACAGATTTTATACTCTCAGTATCTCCAACTCACGTTTTCTTCTTAGAGTTCGAACGCTAAGGAGGGCGTTTGAATGCCAATAATAAAAAATAAAAAATAAAAAGGAATCATCAAATTAAAAATAGGGAGCCACATGGGATTATTTCTCATGGGTTTTAGCAAATATACGTACACACACACACTAAGAGAGAGAAGAAAGAGAAAAAAGAAAGAGAAGAGAGAAAGGAAGAAGGAGAAGGAAAGAAAGGGGTGATTTTAGAAGCTTAACTACATGCCATTAGAGGCTTAAGCTCTAGATTGAAGAAAGGTAACCACTCTAAATAGTATAAATCTATGTATATGTATGTTAGAGTTTTGGTCTTGATTTTAAAACTAGATCTACCATGATAGGGTTAAAAAGAGGGGTTGATTTTGAGATATTGTAGTACTAGTAAGTCACTCATAGTATCCCATAAGTCTCAGAAAGATTTGATTAGATTTGGGTTGAGTTTTGGTAAGATTTTTAGGACCAGCTACTGTTCCTGTAATCCCACGCAGGTAACGTTCGAACGCCCATAAACAGAGTTTGAACGGTCTAGACTTTTAACCTCAACGTTTGAACACCACTTTTAGAACACTTTTAACGTTCGGACGGTATTTACTTTTAGCCTTAGAGTTGGACCGCCAAGGCCAGCGTTCGAACGCATAGAGAAGGGAAGCTTGATCATTTAGTCATAGCGTTCGAACGCCTCTGTGCATCATTTGAACAGACAGAAAGTCAAAATCAGACATTTAGTCTTAGAGTTCGAACGCCTCTGTGCAGCG
>BRYE01000009.1:10274718-10282218 GCA_030159115.1 Actinidia arguta var. hypoleuca | reverse complement strand
TAAGCCCTTCAACTACCTAATGGAGGACTTAGGTCTACATTTAAGGATTTTTGACTTAGAACAAAAATGTCTAAGATAAACAGAGAGTAGTATTACTTTAAGTCAATTAATGCCGTATTACTATGCCTAGCCATTGATTTTTCTATCCCTTACATGTAGGGACGCATGACGTAGCACTTAGCCAAGGAAACCCAGGTGAGTAACATGATGCCATGAACAAAATTATGTATTTTTGAAATGTTTTCAATACGTACTATGCATATTCAAATGCTTTCCATGTTTTAATGCATCAAATGAATATGTTATGATATGAACAGCATGTCTTCTAAATATATGCAATGTTGTTATGCTATGTATTGCAAACCCATGAATGAATGATTTGAAATGACTTAGCATGAATTTATGTGAAAAGCAAAGTATGTATGTATGGTGACACTTGGGGTCCTCTCGTGGCGGAACCTTAACCAAGCCCGATAGTCCTAATGGTAGAGTGGGGGACGTGAAATAAGTCCACTCTACAATCGAGATATCTCATGCCTAAAGAGCCACCCATATCCTATATGGTTAGTACGCATGACCCAAGGGTCATTAGCCAAGTCGTTACACCCTATGATATGTTTCTAATTTCAAGAGGCCATGATATGTTGAATGCTCACAGTATGTTTTTCAGATATGTTATGCCATGTTTACGTGAGCTTTAATTTTATGAAGTTTTAATCACATGCTTTACCCTTATTACGCTATGTATGCTAAGAAATGATCCATGGTATTTTATGCTCACGTATTATTGTTATTCATAAAGCTTTTAGATTACGTTTTTGAAAACCTCTTCAAGAAGCCAGTCCGAAGAGCCTTAAGACGAAGTTAGCAAGCATAATATAGTTTTGTGGCCACGAGCCTTATTATGTAGCTTTGATTATGGGTTAGGCCCTAGATGATGTAATTAAAGTTGGTCTCAACATGTAGTAAATAGTTTAAAAACTTAGGAACAACTTTATGTATTTGTGTGTACGTCACACCTTTACATTTTTATATAGTATGACGTTTTCGCGCAACAGAAAATTGTATCATTTTAAATGAGTATGCACATGTGATCAATCGTAAGAAGGTAAGTAGGCCTTGGTGGGCCAGCCACCGGCCATCACGTGCCCACGATCCGCATAGGCTGGGTTACGGAGCATGACATAGAGTTCAAATGCCTCTGTGCAGCATTCGAACGGACAGAGAATGAGAACCCAATATTTAGCCTGAGCGTTTGAACGCCAAAACTAGAGTTCAAACGCCAAGACCAATTTTAGACAGTTATGGACCCTTTTCTTTTAAAACACTATAATCATAGCCATAGTATGTTAAGTCCTTCAACTACCTAATAGAGGACTTAAGTCTGCGTTTAAGGGATTTTGACTTAGAACAAAAGTGTCTAAGGTGAATGAAGAGTAGTATTACTTTGAGTCAATTAATGCCGAATTATTATACCTAGCAATTAATGTTTTTATCCCTTACATGTAGGGACACGCGACGTAGCACCTAGCCGAGAAAACCCAGGTGAGTAACATGATGCCATGAACAAAATTATGTATTTTTAAAATGTTTTTAATACGTACTATGCATATTCAAATGCTTTCCATGTTTTAATGCATTAACTGAATATGTTATGATATGAACAACATGTCTTCTAAATATATGCAAATGTTGATACGCTATGTATTGAAAATCCATTGATGAATGATTTGAAATGACTTTGATACTTAGCATGAATTTATGTGAAAAGTAAAGTATGTTCAAAGTATGTATGCATGGTGACACTCGGGGTCCTCTCGTGGCAGGACCTTAACCAAGCCCGATAGTCCTAACGGTAGAATGGGAGACGTGAAATAAGTCTACTCTACAATCGAGATATCTCAGGCCTAAAGAGCCATCCATAACCTATATGGTTAGTACGCATGACCCAAGGGTCATTAGCTGAGTCGTTACACCCTATGATATGTTCATGATTTCAAGAAGCCATGATATGTTGAATGCTCACGGTATGTTTTTCAAATATGTTATGCCATGTTTACGTGAGCTTCAAATTTATGAAATCTCAATCACATGTTTCGCACTTATTACGCTGTGTATGCTACAAAATGATCCATGGTATTTTACGTTCATGCATTACTGTTATTCACTAAGTAATAGCTTACGTTTTCGAAAACCTTTCCAGGAAGCCAGTCCGAAGAGTCTTAAGACGAAGTTAGCAAGCAGAAGTTAGCTTTGTGGCCTACGAGCCTTATTACGTAGCTTTGAGTATGGACTAGGCCCTAGATGATGTAATTAAAGTTGGCCTCAATATGTACGTAAGTAGTTTAAAAACTTAGGCACATCTCTATGTATTTTTGTGCACGTCACACCTTTATATTTCCATATATTATGACGTTTTTGCGAAAAATTATATCATTTTAAATGAGTATGCACAGGTGATCAACCGTATGAAGGTAATAAGGCCTTGGTGGGCCAGCCACCGGCCATCACGTGCCCATGATCCGCATAGGCCGGGTTGCGGGGCGTGACAGAGTAAATAAAAAATTCACGTTATTATTCATTAATTCTTGTATTTTATAATTAGTTACCTTTTTATTTTAAGTTAATTAGAATTTATTTAATTAAGAATTTTATTATGTTAGGA
The DNA here is from genome assembly GCA_030159115.1 of Actinidia arguta var. hypoleuca. Lineage (NCBI taxonomy): Eukaryota > Viridiplantae > Streptophyta > Magnoliopsida > Ericales > Actinidiaceae > Actinidia > Actinidia arguta. The sequence goes on along the minus strand of BRYE01000009.1, from coordinate 10,279,553 downwards.
GTCTTGTTTTAGATTTTATTAGTTATCAGATTAGATTTTAATAGTTATCAAATAGTCCTAATCTATTATAAATAGAGATGTAACTTTATTTTTAGGGGAGTTGATTGGTTAATGAAAAATTGAGTGATTAAAAAGAGTATTCTCTTTTTTTTCTTCCAAATTCTTTGGTATTCTCCGAAATTAACAAAGTATTTGATGCCTATATTCTTGGTATTCTGTGTGAATCAACGGGTTTAGAGAGAGATTTTATTTTCGGCATTCATAGAATCAACGGATTCGATATCGTTTATTCTTTTTGATTCTTTTACTTTTTTTTTTCACGCTTCCGCACTGCATCAGAACCTAACCTTGTGAAAACTATCAAGCATTGCCGGCTAATCAATGGACTTGATGAGTTGAACTGTTTAGTCATTGGTGTAAGCTAAGATAATAATTATCACAAAGAGTTTTCCCAAACCACAAATCAGTTCTCACGGTTGTACCTATTTTAGCCCTGGGCATCGCCTAGTAATTTAATGAGTGCTTTAAAGAATTTATCTTTTATCATTCTCATAGAAGTAGTTCCTTCACACTCATATTTGTTATTTCTCATTAAGGATATCCTACAATATCCCACTTGGAATTACTCCAATATATGAGAATCATTAAAATCATAGCTTAACCTCAAACATGTTACAGGTATGACTGAGTTATTATAGAAATGGATAAGAGAGGTAATCTCCACAGTGATTTCCCACTAGTCACATACAATTTGATTATCATATTGAACCTATATCTTGGGATCTCTAATCAATTAGGTTGGGTTGCCATTGAACTGACTTTTAATTAATAGGTTTTAATTCCATTCCCCTTGATAATCGATAAATTTGCTCCTTAGTCAACCTTTTAGTCAACAAATCCTCTATATTATCTTTTGATTTTATATACTCAATGGATATAATTCCATAAGAGAGCAAGTGTTTAACGGTATTGTGTCTCCGACGTATGTGTTGAAACTTATCATTATATATATTATTTTCTGCTCTTTCAATTTTTGATTGACTATCACAAAGGATGCATATAGAAGGAATTGGCTTGGGCAACACAGGAATATCCTCTGAGAAATGGTGAAGCCATTCAACCCCTTCTCCAGCTTTATCTAAAGGTATAAAGTCTTATTCCATCGTGAAACTTGCAATACATGTTTGCTTGGATGACTTTCAAGACACAACTGCTCCACCAACCTTAAAGACATACCCAATCGTGGATTTAGAATCTTTAGTATTAGATATCCAATTTGCATCACTATACCCTTCTAGCATTGCTAGATATCTCGTGTAGTGTAAATCATAATTTTGAGTATATCTTAGGTTTCTTAAAATCCGAATTATTGGTTGCCAATGGCCATTATCTGGGTTATGAGTATACCTACTCAGCTTACTTACAACATAAGCTTTGTTTGTCCTTGTGCAATTCATAAAATACATCAGACTTTCTATGACTAGAGAAACTCTAATTGTGATATGCCTTCACTTATATTATTTGCTAAATGATAATTTGGATTAACAAGTGTTCTTGCCACACTATTATCATTCTTACTAACTTCTCAAAAAATTTCTCAACATAGTGTGATTGTGATAAGGCATATCCGTCAGATATTTTAGTAATTTTTATTCTTATAATTATGTATGTTAGACTTATATCTTTCATGTCAAACATAGAGTTCAATATTTTCTTGGTAATTTTAATCATGTCATTATTATTACCAATGATGAGCGTACCATCCATATACAGACAATCAATGACATATTATTGATTTTGAATGCATTTGACAGCATTATATTGTCAAATTTCTCATGCTACTATTTTGCTGCTTCCTTAAGTCTGTAAAAAGACTTAACAAATTTACACATTTTATTCTCTTATCTTGGAATCATAAACCCTTTAGATTGTTCTATATAGATTTTCTCATCTAAATCACCATTAAGGAATGTTGTTTTTGTTAGGGATTTATAGTAAAAGACTTGATTTGTATAATGACTTTAGTATTTATTAATAAATTAGTTATTCTATTTTAATAAAAATCTGTAAGAGTAATATTTGCATTGCATTATTTATTTAATGATTATGCATGTATCTCTTTTATTCTATACAGTAAATGATTTGGTGTATCTACAGCTTACCCACGAAGGATTAGATCATCGGTTCTTATAGACTATAAGTTTATCGTTCACAGTCTTAGATGGAACTGAACACACCATCAGTAGGATTGTAGCTCAAGATTTTAATAGGTATGTCTTGACTATGGGGAATGATATAATTTCAACTTCTTGCAATAGTATACTTTGTGTGTATTGAACATGACTATGTTGAGATATTTATTTTTATACTGACTATATAAAATAATTAATGTCTCATGTTTATTCTGAGTGTTTATACTCTTAATTCTAATATAATAAATAGACACATGCATTTATATTTATTATTTTGATTAACAAAAAAGTGAGATTCTTTATGGGTCAATAAACTCAGTAAGTTAGACAGTAACTTTACGTGTATGGTGAATATTAATTATTGATGGAATCCATATCCCAGTATAGGGATTGATGATATCCCTTTAGAAATTTTATAAGTTTTGATTATGTCAAACCCTATAGGTGGATTATGAATTTGACATATCAAATAAGTTAATTGTAAGGTCTCAAGGAATTAAATAAGTTTGTTAATTTTAATTATCAATAATTTAATTTAGTTAAATTTAATAGATGGGTATCTGTGATCTTAATGTGTAAAAATAAATAAGCATTTAATAAAATAGAGTTCGAAGTATAATCCTAGTATGACAAGGAGTTCAATTATAACTATTTAGTAATATTAATTATAATTTACATAAATAGTTATTAATCCTGGTTGTATTAGAAATCCTTATTTGTATAGGAAGCCTAATCATATTGAGCCTTTGGTCCCTATTATAACCTATATATACGCGCTCTATTAGTAGCTAAGGTTATGAGTCATATTCTCAAATTTACATTTTGGTGAGAGAACAGAAACCCTAGCAACTAAGAGTCCACGCTTTCTAGAGTAAGGCATGTGTGAGGAATATAGCAGAAGACTTAAGGTTGTAATCTAGCAGCTAATATGTTTAAGTAGCTATTTGAGTTCAAAGAAGAAGTTTTTCTGGAGATCATACATGTTGCTATTCGGAATCAACGAAGGTATGATTCTAATTACATAGATTAGTCTCTGCTAACTAGATCATATTTTTGGGGGATTATGCGTATGCACTATAACCGGGTCGTGAGAAATTCTGTAGTCTCCAACAATTGGTATCAAAGCCTTGGTTGATACTGTATATGTATAATACCTACCATGTTCTCCAAAAAAAATTAGATCCATGCATGCTTAGGGTAGAACGTGAGTTTGTGCTAACTTTTGTTTTACAAGGTTTCGCCTAGTTATTATGGTCACATGAATGTATGTTGTGTGATTGTGGTTTTTACATGATTCTTAAACTGTGAATTTCGGTTTAAGAAGTCATAGAATTGAATGTAATAAGTATTTTTCAAAGCATGAGAACTCTAGTTTTTTTCCCCAGTTCTTGTGATGTTACTGTTCTACCATCTTCTTTGTTTACAATAGATCTTATTTTTCATAGCAATAGAGTTAGGTGGCACTGCCCCCCAGACCTAACCGATCAAGTCAATCCTCGACATCAGGGGCGCTATCGTTGCCCCCAAACTCTCGTGCGTTAGCGAAGTGACAAATAAGGATTCTCGGTGATATTATGATGCAATTGGATTCTTTATTACTTTAGAATGACTTCTTGACCATAGTCGACATGATATTGATTAAATCTTATTTATCTTATTTATCTATGATTATTTTTTTTTGTTCTTATTGTTATGTTATCAGCATGGAAGAACATGGATAATGAATAAATAACTTTTAAGTTGTGTTTTAACTAGTTTTTGTTTATAAATGTTCAACTAGAGAGTAAAATTAATTTCCATGTTTTAATTTAAATATTTTTTTAAATTAAAAAATTTAAAATTTTATTTATTGCATATTTATGAGTCACCCATATTAAAATATTAAATTTATTGGATAATTTAACACATGACATTCCTCATGTATTAAACATCTAAGTGGGTGAGGGAATTTATTTTGTATAAATTCCATAGTCTCCATCACTAGTTTATAAGTAAAGTAATTTATTTTATCTATTGATTTGAGTACCAACCTCTCCATCGGATGGAAAAAATCACGGATTCATTGAGTATAAACTCTGGTAGTTGTTAATATTGGGTTAACTCTCCTTCTTAGTAACTCATTACGGAACAATAGGTTTATAATTTAGTGATGATACACACTTAGCTATAAATAATAGCATTCTCACCATCTGAGTCACTTCTATTATTTATATGACCATGGAATACTTGGCATTATTGCTTGCCTAAATAGCAGAGTTTATAAGTCTTCACATGTCTACATAAAATATTGAATAGTAAAAGACCTCCCATCGAGGCATGCTATTTGCGGTATACTAGACTTTTGGCAGATTCTTTTAAAATATTGGTAGAGAGAATCATATTTTAATGATTGAATTCTAAATTTCTAATTTGTTATCATATTTTTTATTATATGTGATTCTCAAGATTAAAATGACTTTCAATACACTTGTTGTTATTCTCAAAGAAAACAAACTGATTAGACCAAATTATAGTGACTGAAAAAGAATTTTTAATATTGTGCTGACTATGGAAGAATATAATTTTGTGCTCATAGAGTTCTATCCGTAGCAACTTGGTGAGGGGGAACCGATGAGGAAACTCGGGCTTACAAGAAGTAGACAA
>BRYE01000009.1:10247218-10254718 GCA_030159115.1 Actinidia arguta var. hypoleuca | reverse complement strand
ACCTTGATGTCACTCTAGGGGTACTCAAATGAGGTGATGTGTAAGGCTTTTTCTGCTACTTTGAAGAGGTCGACGAGGTCATGATTCAGAAAGTTGTCTCCAAGGACCATTGACTTATTTGGCGACCTAAGCAAGCTTTTCGTCGCCAAATTCATGAGCTACATGATCAGGTAGAAAAATGCCTCCCACCTTTTTACAATCCACCAGAAAGATGGGGAGAGCTTGATGGAATACGTCAAGCATTTTAATCAGGCTGCCTTGGAAGTGGAAGATTCCAGTGATAAGGTGGTGGTCATGGCGATGATGGTTGATCTTCACTCAGCCCACTATTCGATTCCCTTTCCAAGAATGTCCCTAAAACCTTATCAACACTCCAAAGCAAAGCCGACAAGTACATTGCGACAGAAGAGTTAGCTGAGGCCAAACGAAGGAGGCGAGGAAGAGATGACCACAAAAGGAAAGAACCTAATACTCGGCGAATGAACTACAGGAGCGAGGTGAAGAGTAAGAGGTCTGACCAAGATGTGAGGAGATGAATTAATCAACAACGCCCTCGAACTCCACCTCGCCGACCTAACTTGGTGTTGCCTCCCCTTAATACCCCTATAGCCTAAGGTGCTCATAGAGATTAAGAATGAAGGCCTGGAAAAATCAAGACTAACCCCCTTAGGAGAATAAGAACAAGTATTGTGAGTTTCACAAGGACCATGGACACAACACCAAGGATTGTTTCTAGCTAAAGGAACAGATTACCGACCTGATCAAGAGAGGGTATTTGAGAAAGTACGTAGCTGATCGCCTGTGTCCAGGCTCGCCTGATAGGGGATATATTGATACCATGCCTACAATAGGTGATATTCAAACTATTCATTGAGGATTTCCATCAGGGGGACGTTCAAGTTCGTCCCAAAAGAGGATGCCCGAGAGGCGAATGGATAAGCTAAAGAAGAGGTTTACAACCTTTCCACACCTAAGGCCAGAGCTTACCAGCCCATCACTTTCACCAATAAGGATTTGAGAAGCATGCATCTCCCTATGACGATGCATTGGTCATCTCTGTTGCTATCACCAATTTTTGGTTGATAACGGGAGTTTTGATATTCTGTTCATCTCGGCATTCGACAAGATGAAGATAGGGCGAGATAGGCCCCACTTATTCCACACCCCTTTAGTCAGATTTGGAGGAAGCTCTATAAATCCTCTTTGGTGGATCAAATTGCCCATGACTTTAAGGGTGAAGCCCCATCAAACAACTCTATGGTAGGATTTCATCGTCGTAGATTGTCCATTGCCTTACAATGCTATCTTATGACGCCCTACCTTGGGACAAATTATGGCCATCACTTTTACCTATCATCTGATGATGAAGTTTCCTACTTCAACTAGAGTAAGCGAGGTGAAGGGCGACCAAAAGATTGCGAGACAGTGCTTCATCACAGCTATGATGCAATGACCCATCCTATTTTTCTTTCTATCACAATGGGCCGTTAATAATTATCAATCTTTTATATAAAAATCAGAGCGCTATGTTGCCTAAAATATTCAATAGTCTCCAAATATTTATTTTTATAATATCTCCAAAAATAACTAATACAAAATGATCAAAAATATAAAATCTTCAAGTCTTTCATCCAACTCATCTCATACTACCTGATTCCCACGTCTGCTTGGAAAATCATTTTAAATAGAAAAGTATACAATATGATGGGACTATGCTCAATTCAATAATGTCTCAACAACAAATTTACAAGTGCTCAAGGAATCATCAAATTGTGAAGGACCACATACTCGGTCTTTCTTGGTACATTACTGGTGGTCGGCCTCACCCACGTCTCCTAGCTCCTTTGGCTTTACCTGTCCTTAGTAGAGTTATTGGTGGGTCCACTCAGTTTATATACCAATCAATTCTATAGCATTTTAGCCATCAAACAATAACATCATACATATCATAATTCCAATAAAATACCATAGATTTCAACAAATAGCACACATACTCAAGAGGAATATAAAATCATATATTTTAGAAAGGTACTCCAGAGTTTAGAAAGAATATAGTATACTCTTACTTACCTTAAATTGAAATCAAGACCATTAGATATGTTGATCTATCAAGCATGAATAACATATTCAAATTTTACCTCAATCAGATATCATCTCACCATTGATTTCACATTCTAGCTCTCATGATTATAACTAACCATATCATATAATTTCTCTTTTATCTCCCAATATTTCTTTCTTTCTCACTCTCTGTCCGCGTCTCTTTCTCTCTCTCTTACTTGATCTCTCTCACTTTCTTCGTCCTTTTCTCTTTACACACACACATATATATATATATATATATATATATATATATATATATATAAACATAAAGGCCCATGTGGCTCATCCCAGACCACATGTAGTCATGTGGTCAATTTGACCTACACGTCAAGTCAATAAACCATAGTTGACACGTGTCTCAAAATGGGACATGTGTCCAATCTTCTATATCATTTTATTAGAAAATATTTTTGGGTAAAAATTATGTCATTGTAAATGTTCAAAAAATCATAGAAATTCTATCGGTGTATTTATATATTTTCTCTTACTATAACAAAGTAAAAATAATTAAGTATCGGGGTATTACATATAAAGACTGAATCTCTTTCAAACCAAGCACCAAATAACAATTACAGATAGACGATGCAAAGATGGAGGCACTGAGGGATGAGCTAGAAGACGCGCCCCTTGTTGATCCCAGAGAAGCAAAAAATACCAATCCGCTGGAGGAAGTGACCACAATTTCCATACACCCCGACTTTCCAGATTGCCATGTCATGATCGGGAATGAATTGACTGTGGAGCTGTGGAGTGCTCTGGTGGAGTTTCTGAAGAAAAACTATGATGTTTTTGCTTGGTCGCAAGGCGATGTCCCGGGAATAGACCCCCAGATCTCCGTCCACAAGCTATTTACCAACCTTAATCATCATTCAGTTTGCCAAAAAAGGAGAGAGTTTGCCTCCAAACGTTTGAAGGTCATAAAAGAAGAAGTGACTAAGCTCATCAAGACTAGTGTCATCAGGGAATCCCATTACCCAGACTAGTTGGCCAACGTCGGTGTCGCCCCTAAAAAGGGGGGAAGTGAAGAGTATATGTTGACTTTACTGACCTGAATAAGACTTGCCTAAAAGATAGTTTTTCTCTGCCCAAGATTGATCTGATTGTTGATGCCACCTCCAAGCATGAACTTTTTAGCTTTATGGACACCTTCTCTGGGTATCATCAGATCAAAATGTATCCTCCCAACTTAGAGAAGACTTCTTTTATCATGGAAAAAGGTTTATACTATTACAAGATCATGCCTTTTGGGTTAAAGAATGCAGGGGCGACATACTAGAGATTGGTTAACAAGATGTTCAAGGAGATAATAGGGAAAACGATGGAGGTCTACATAGATTACATGCTGGTCAAAAGCCTCAAAGCAGCTGATCATGTCGTCCACTTGGAAAAAATGTTTAGTATTCTATGAAAATATCGTATTATGCTAAACCCCTCCAAGTATATCTTTCGTGTGTCATAGGAAAAATTCCTTGGTTTCTTGATGACTAAATAAGGAATTGAGGCAAATTCAGACCAAACTCAAGCTCTACTCGCGATGAGCTCGCTAAGGTGCAATAATTGACTAGGCGAGTAGACACTCTTAATAGACTTGTCTCAAAGTCGACAGACAAATGCTTGCTCTTCTTCAAAATTTTGAGAAAAAACAAAGCCTTTGAGTGGACAAAGGAGTTTGAGATGGCATTCCAGCAATTGAAGGGGATCTTGGGTCGCCTCTTTTACTCATAGTTCCTAATCGAGAAACTCATCATATACCTGTCTATCTTGCCCACAACAATAAGTGCAATGCTCATCTGAGAAGAAGATAAAGTTCAAAAACTAGTGTATTGTATCAGCAAGGTCCTCATAGAAGCTCAGACCAGATACTTAAAGAAGCTCACCTATGCCCTCTTGATCATCGCAAGGAAGCTTAGCCATTATTTTTTAGGCATATCCCATTGCTATACTTATAGATCAACCTTTGAAGCAGATTCTCCAATGATTTGATACCTTAGGGCGATTACTCAAAATGGTCTATTGAGTTGAGCAAATTTTACATCAATTAACGACCGAGGATGGAGATCAAAACTTAAGCATTGGCTGATTTTATAACTGAGTTTACACATGACATCACTTTAGATCCTGAGGTGGATACCCCTGAAGAACAAAACCAGGATAAAGACCTCGCCAGGTGAAAGTTGTTCGTAGATGGGTCATCTAACCAGTACAGCTTTAGTGTAGGACTTGTGCTCCAAAATCCACCAGGCAAGCAGATGGAGTATGCTATACGTATCGGATTTAAAGCCACAAACAACGAGGCTGAATATTAAACTATCCTCGCCAGACTAAGAGCTGTAATAGAATTGAGAGTAAAATCTTTGGATGCCTTCAGTGATTCTCAGCTTGTGGTGAATCAAGATCAAGAGGATTACCTCGCCAAGGTTCTCTGAATGGTAGCCTATCTGGATGAAGTGAAGACCATTTCAATGAAGATCAATGATTTCAAGATTTGCCAAATTCCCAAAGAAGAGAACAAGAAAGCTGACACCCTAGCTAATCTAGCCTCAGCCTTTGATTTCACCTTGGATAGGAGTTTCCTTATGGAGTTCTTTCCAAATCCAAGTATTGATGTCGCCAAAATTGTCTACCAAGCAACAATAGATCCGACTTGGATGGACAACATCATCACGTATCTCTAGGATGGAAAGTTGCCATCAGATAGACTCTAGGCAAGTCAGATCCAATATCAATCAGCCAAATTTTACCTCTTCCATGGAACTTTATACAAGACGTCTTTATTAGGACCACTCCTAAGTTGTCTTCGATATGAGGAAGCAGATTACGTACTTAGAGAAATTCATGGAGGCATCTATAAAAATCATTACGAGGCTAGGGCGCTAGTTAGAAAAGGGAGTTCGCTAAGGATATTTTTGGTCTCAAATAGAACAAGATACAATGTCATTCACCCAAAAATAGGACAAGTGCCAGAGGTTTGCTCTAATAAGTCATGTCCCTCATACCGAGATGGTGTCAATGACTAGCCCATGACCATTCGCTCAATGGAGAATTGACATACTCAGACCTTTACCTCAAGCTCCATTGCAAAAGAAGTTTTTGATTATCACATGACAAGCAGGATCCCTACGGGCAAGACACTGTATTCAATGGTGTATGGAACAGAGTCAGTTATACCAATGGAGAATAGAGGTGGCTACGGCTGTAACATGAAACTACTATAGCAACAAGGCAACTGCAACACATGACTACGAAATCATCAACACATGGCTACTAGAGGCATAACGAAAGCCCACTAATGCAGTGGTAGGGCAGCCAACAAATGCGAGGACATGGTTCGTCTTTAATTTTCTCATGATATTCAAGGTATATCTGAATGTTGAGCTTCAGGACCTCAAATTTCGACAAGGAGAACAATGACGCCGAGCTAAGGCTTAACTTTGATCTCTTGGACGAAAAGAGGGAATGAACTAAGGTATGCCTAGCTTCTTACAAACATCAAGTTGCCAAATACTATAACTAAAAGGTTAAGCATAGGTCATTCCTGCCTGGCGACTTGATCTTAAGGAAGGTCACCTTGTGTACAAAGAAGTCTAATGCTGGGAAGCTCGGCCCTATTTGGAAGGTCCTTACAAAGTTGTCAAAGACATGAGTGGGAAAGTACTACCACATCCCTAGAATGCTGAACATCTAAAGAAGTATTACCAATAGTCTCTTTGGTCGCCATGTGATGAAGATCGCCTAAGCAACAATAAGTTCGCCAAAGTTTATTTCGCCAAATCTCCATGTAGTTGTGATTTTGATTGCCAATCTCCATGTGGTTATAATTATCTTAATAAAATAACAAATTCTCTAGTTGTGTTATTATTTTTCCAAAAGAGTTAATCTCGCGTTACTGAATTATATCGCCGATTTTGCCATATTTGAGATCTCCTACTTATCTTTTTATTTGCCAAATCAATACGCCGAAGGTTAGAAGTTCAAAATTTAAGCTCATCTAATCTGATCATCGTAATTTAAGTTTGATAATTGCCTAGCAATTTTGTTTTCCAAATGATCAAGTTAGTTTGCCAAATTTATCTCGCCAGATTCATCAATAATGATATCGCCAAGAAGGACGAATACATAGTTATAAAGGAAAGAGGCATAAAGAAGGAAACATGAAGAAGGCAATTATGTTCACTAAAATTTTAAGGGTTACATCTTGCCATTACATTGTAAAAAAAAGAAGAGAAAAATTTGCAAATGTTTAAGGAGAGAGAGGATTGGTGTCTTGATCTACCTCTGCCTCATCATTCTCCTCTTCCTTCTCACCCTCACCTTCGTCTTCCTCCCGATCAACTCATCATCAATCTCCATGTCCTGGATGTCAAGCTCGAGATGAAGGCGCCTAACCTGCTTCTTGCACAAGTTGAAGCCCTCACCAAAATATTTGGAGGTTGCTTGTTCCACGACCTCCTAAAAGTCATCTGGGGATGTGTACTCCTCAGTGGATGACTTCTTGGCATAAACCTCTCTCACCTTCACCTTAACAATCTCCTTCTTGAGCTTTGCCATGGTGGTGTCCCGATCCTCCTTCATCTTTTTGAGCTCTTCAGTGACCTTCTACTCCCGAGCCCAAGCTCAACCAATTGTCCTTCCAGTTCTATGGCACATTGTTGATCCTGGACCATCTCGGTCCCAATTGATTCAGCTCGGGCATGCTGAGTCATTGCCCTCTCCCTCAACTCCTTGCCTCGCCCAACGAGGGAAGACGCGAGCACCACCACCTACGTAGTTTGAACTTGTTAGAAGAGTAAAAATGTATAAAGGCAATCTTAACTTAAAGATGAGTAATTACCTAACCAACTCCATAGAAGAGCCTTTATATCTCCCGATTGAGGTCTAGTTTGCCCACCTCCTCCCTGTCGAAGGGTGGGATCATGCCCTCGAGGAGTTTTTTGGCCACTGCCGGATTCTCCAGCATGGAGGCATTGAGACCTAGAACATTGTCGGGATTGTCTGAGGTTCCCTCCCTAGAAGCCACAGTAGGTGTAGCTTCTTTACTCGTTGCCTTGCTCAATGTCGCCTTGGACTTAGACCTTTTCTTCTTGGTCTCGGGTAGTGACATGGCCTTTTTCCCCTTCGAATCGGTCGTAGATATGCCTTTCTTGATGGATGAGATGTCAAGAACCTCGTCTTGAAGACGCTTCTCACCAATAACCACGCCCTTAGCCGCCAAGGTGGAACGATTGGACCCTTTTGCCATTTGGTCGAGCTTCTATAGGTCAATCTTCCTAAACATGGCTGCAAACGGAAACAAGAGTTAATCATTGAATGAGATAAAATACTTGGAAAAGGAGAAAGATAGTACCATCCGATCAAAGCTTGGGGGACAACCCTAGGTCTAACTAGAACTCTAATCTA
>BRYE01000009.1:10239718-10244718 GCA_030159115.1 Actinidia arguta var. hypoleuca | reverse complement strand
GAGGCATATGCCCCACATGCCCCACATGCCCCACACATGCACACATCCACGGGTCCCTCTCTCCCTCTTTTATGAAACACACACATAGGCACAGGCACATCAGTCCTTTCTCTCTCTCTTTGTGTCACACATACACACAGGCACAGCATGCACACACACGGGTAGCACACACACACACACACTCACATGCATCGTGCCACGTAATTCACCGTGTGTCCACATCGTGTCGCATTATCGTGTTTCGTTTTACCCCTAATTGTAGAATCATTTAATATAAGTTTCATTTAAAATTAAATAAAATTAATTCGGTTACTAATTAATACTCGTTTTTGTGGTTTGGGGTGTTACACCTGGGGTACTCCATGACCTAGGGACCCGTGGGACTCTAGTATCTCGACATATTCTAAGGGAGAATTCCCAATCATCTCCCAAGATGAAGAAGAACTTCCTTTTCCACCCTTTGACGTGGCTGGGGTACCTTCGGATCAGGGTCTTGGTTGGCCTCGCCTTGAAAGAAAGCCACCCCAAGTCTGGATTTGGATTTTTGAATAGGCTAAACAGGTGCCTGAACTCATTGAGGGATAGGGAGGACTTATAATATCGCCACACCATTACCACGCAGACGACACTTTGTCATGCATTGGGGGCAAGCTTGGCTGAGTAAATGTTGTAAAAATGAAGTATCCTCTTAACGGTAGGGTGGATAGGGAGACGCAGACTGGAATTAAAAATAGCCTCATAAAAGGCCACCTCACTCAAGAAAGTAAACACTATAGTCTCGTCATCCTTGTGGAGCCTAGCTTGGATCCCGACTGGGAAATTACATGATCCTCTAAAGCGATCCAGATTGCCTTGGGTCATTGTGTTTATTTCCCTCTCGGACGGAGGTCGATCATCTACCGAGGCAACTCCCTCATTGGGAGGAGACTCTACCTTAGGAGAGGAGGAAAGTTGGTTAACCTCACCTGTCATGTAAGATTTTTCTCCTAGGTGGTAAGAAATCCAAGACGGTAAGAAGTTTCCTAAGTTTTCTACATCGTCGTTACCGGACATAAACTACAGGCTAAAGATTAAATGTAGAAGGTAATACTTATTGAATGACTTGGGTGATGGCGAGATGACAAAGGCGAGATTCACGACGAGGTTCACGTCGAAGCAAAGGCAACACTTCTTTATCACTAGGAACAGAAGAGTACACTGTGTGGTGTAACCCCTTATTTATAGGGAGCACCAATGGCTGAGATCTGTTTGCTTCGACAGCCAAGATCGTGCGACCCACTGAATTCCGAGGTCGTAACCGCCGTCTATAGGCAAAGAGACACTCCGCCATCAATACACCTCCATGTGTCACCTAACTAGGGCACGCCATCATTATGTGCTTACATCATCCATTTACGCCCCATAGCTCATTACTCAATGATGCCAAGTGTGTCACCTCGGCACATCGAGTAGGGGGCAACTGATGAGGGAAAAATCCTACACCTATTGATAGCCCGAGGTGGGCGTGTTGCCCCAAAGGATCGTATCGCCAACACCTGTCATAGTCTGACCGCCCTTGTAACACCACCTCGATTATGGGCGAGGTTAATTATCTCGCATTCCTCTTTTAGGATAAGATCAATATGAGACTCTACCTCCTCCCAAACTCCTACATTCGTGGTACTACCTCCATATGACATCCTCTTGATTTTTCTCCGATATCCGCAAAATTGCCTTCCATACTTAGCCATCAGAGGATTACTCTACAATCCTTTCGCACGGCTCTCCATCCTCCATTCTCCATCTATAAAAGGCCGATCATCCTCCACTAGAAAAGGTACAAATCGTTTGCATTCTCACTTTGAGAGCTTTGACATCTTCTTGCTTTACTTAGTCTAACTTGCTCGTCTTTGATCTTATCTCTATGCCGAAGGGGTTTGTAGTGGCATCACCTCGATCGATAACTTTTGTTCTCTTGTACATGTCAATACCGAGGTCATAGCCGAGGTCAACACAAAACTTAAGAGCAATTATGTCTATTAGTTGTTCATATCAGATTTCTACCACAATAAGATTGATCATTATTTACCAACCTTACCATACAGTTTTAATCCTTAACTTTGGGAGAAGCTTGGTCTCAAAATATCTTATACGGAAGACTTATTGGTAAGTCCATTGTCAAAGATCTTTTATAGAGAGAGAGAGGGAGAGTTACACCACGGTGGCCACCAGTGACTGTTGGTGAGCCACATAGAGATGCGGAAGGTTTCTCGAATGAGGGTTTTAGAAAGGGTAAATTGCGATAAGCCCACAAAAATATGACCAATTTCTGAGTCGTTTAAATTTAGAACCTTGATCCCCTCCAAGTATAGTAATCACAAATTCAGTGGACACAGTTAACAAGAAATGTAAATTTACCCTTTTGCCCTCCAATATAACTTAATGTCTAATCTATCCTTCAAACCCGGACTAAAAAGAGGATTAAACCCACAAGATGGAGGGTGTGGTTTTGGTAGGACATGGGTCTTGATTTGAGGGGATGGGTGCTCACCGACCCCAAATCGGACCGAATCTCTACTTTCCACTCCTCTTTCCTAATCAAAATCAACAGATTCAACAATCAGCTCCGACAAGTTTCTGGGACTGACGAACGCCATCACCAACGGCGCCGCCGCTAACCGGATCGTCACTATCGAGCTCGACACCTTCAAAAATGGGTTCGACCAGGACGTAAAATATATCGAACTCGATATCAACGTCGTCAGATCTGTGGGATCGAAGCCGTTTATTCGAATGGGAAACGAACTTGCTCCGGCGAACGACGGTTTTACATCTGGTTTTCAAATTTGTGGGGTGGGGGCTTGCGGGTGGAGGCGCACAGTAAAGGCGGCGCTGGTGGACGTGAGCGGCGAGGGAGGCTCCGCTGCTGGTATGGTGGGCCTGAGCAGTGAGCGGAGCTCGGTGTGGTGTGCCGGGCAACGAGCGAGAGCGGCGGCGGCGGTGAGGGATTTATATTCAGTTTGTTTGTTTGTTTGTTTTGATAGGGTTGGTTGAGACCCACTGAGAGAGAGAGTCATGTTTGGTTAACTATACCAATTAATAAATGATCAAAGTAAGGGCATTTTAGTCATAACACCACGTTTAGTAAGCCATGCGCTTGCCACTCCCAAACCCTAACAGATTTTTAACACGAGTGTTTGAGTTTATACATTGGGGGTGCACTATTGGAACTAATTGCTCTTAATTTAATTTTTAACATAACAATTGAATGTCTCCCTAAAGAGTTAAAACTTCACCACCCCATCTCTACCACCATTGACACCCCCACCCTTGAAGCACCACTGCCAACCCCCTCCTAAAACACCATTCTTCGACCATAACTGCCACAACCGTACAACAATCTATCCACCATCGCCTCCAGTTCTACGTTCACCGCATCTCGACCGTCACCATTGCACTACTTGTCCACCACTACAACTACCATTTCCCTCTACCACCGCTTCTACTTTCACAACAAACACCACCATCACCATATGTCACGTCTAGGTTTTCAAAATTCAGAGAAGTGATTAAAAAATTAAAGATAATTCTAACTCTAAATTTTTTTGAAAATTTCAGTTTTGTCTCCTCTATAAAATAGACTAGTGACGGTCGAACCATCTCAAAATTAGCCTAATAAACAATACAACAACAATAGTAATAATAGTGCCATTACAGGGCTCAACATATATCAACTATAAAACCACCATCGGATTCAATATACAAAATTATCTTATTAAAAGAATAATTATGCTCATTTATATTTTTTTCTTTACAAAATTAAAAAAGGAATAGTAATACAATCTTCTTAAATTCATGTCTCAATATGGAATGTGTTGACGAACTATCACTCTACGCCAACAATGTGGGTAAACATAGCTTTTAGAAAAATTTAACAAGAAATATAAGATTGAAATAACTCTAATCCACACACGTATCCACACCGCACATACATTATTTGAAAATAGGAAAATATGTGGGAGGGTAACACCCAATATGACATCACACATACTCTAACAAGTCTACAATAGAGCATACAGATATCATCAATTCTCACCCTAGTGATATGATAAACAACAATCATCTCGACCCACAAGTCTAATACTACCATAACCGAGACATGCTTCGGTTCGCAAGTCTAATGGACCACAACTATCACGCATTTCAATTCACACACTTCTTGTCAATGTACACATGAACCACTTGACCAACTCCTGAGTATTGTACATCCTTCACTATCATTTTTCAAGGCATGTACCACACTGCTCAATGAGTCTCAACTTCAGGGTATTGTACATACTTTACTATCCTTCCAAGGGCATATACCACAAAATCCCCTTTTCAAGGCATGTATCGCATTATCTAATCTATTATGTTTTCACATATCAACATCCTCTTCCACTTTTTTGCATAAGCATGTCCAACCCCACTCTTGCCTCTAGATTGACCACCTCACACACATTCCTTTCTAAGGTATGTCTCACCTAAGCCCCCTCCTCCCCCCCCCCGGATTCTAACTATGCCCACACATAAATTGACCTTAATGATGCACTCTCATCACCTAAGTCAACACATCAACACCCGTACACAATAAACTACAAGCTAAACATAAACTAAATAGTTTAAACAAGCTTCCACATCATCTTAACATATAAACCAACCTTATGGATTCACTCTCATCACCTGAGTCAACACATAACACCGAAAACCAACAAAACATAAGTCAAACATAAACTAAACATTGTAAGTAAGTATCCACGTCATCTTAAGCAGAGGTGAAGCCAGAATAAATATTTAGTGGAGTTAAAAATGCTAGAATTTATGTTTAGCGGGTTTAAAAGAGTCAGAATTTATGTTTAATATAATAAAAATTATAGAATTTATAAAATTTCGGATAAATTATTAATTTTTGTGGATTCAAAATTGTATTTATACTAAATTATATTAAAAATTTGTTTAATTTTTTTCTTCTAGTGGGGTCA
>BRYE01000009.1:10232218-10234718 GCA_030159115.1 Actinidia arguta var. hypoleuca | reverse complement strand
CTTGGGAACTAAGTGGGAGCTTTCGGAAGGTTCATTTCGGGAAAATGGTAGCCCAAGTGTCCTGACATCGTGGGGCATTCCATGTCGGTTTTCGTTTTTATTATAGTTCACTCTCCCAAAGCGCATCAATAGTTAACACTTGGACTTTATTTTCAGATAAGCGTTGCAATAATCCACCTAGGCTATATGGAGACAAGCCAAAAGTTTTCGACAAGATTTTCAACTCGGTGGAGAAGTAGGGGCGCTACTCAGTCCCCATTCTCTTGAAGTCCAAATCTTTCCATTGGGTTTTTGGTTCCTCGATACCCATGGCCTCCGGAAATCAGGACGAGGAACGACCTAGAAGTGAAGCGCAGAGCTCGTCGGGCAATGCGGGTAAGTCTCGCCCATCCCGTGGTGAACACATTCAGCGAGACAATAGTTCTCGAGGTTAATCAGTAAAATACCTAGGGACCCTCGAAAAGGAACTAAAGAGGATTTTACCTCATGTTCCTAATCTGACCTTGCTAAGATGCTCAGGGGGAAACGTTCGGAATCCCATTTTAGAATTTTCACCAAATGTTTCGAGCTCAAGCTCGAACTCTGTATGGGAATCCTGGTCGAATTTTGGGCTACCCCCCGAACTTAAATCGGATGGTACTGCCTCTTGTCTATTCTAAGTGCTTGAATTTCCATTTCTGATACTTGTATTGTTTTGTAGCTATGTCAAGAAGGATTAGCCTCAAGAAGCTCGGCGAGAAAGTTAAAAAATCCAAAAGTGGGGGTTCAGTTGTGGGGCTTTCCCCGGCTAAGGGGGTAGTTATCGGTGAAAAATGTCCAAGGGAAGGTCCTTCCAGCTCGCCCAGTAAGAAGGGCAAACCAATTGATAGCCCCAAGGGGAAAGAGGTTAACTCTGTGCCCGAGCCAAAGAGAAAGACGACCAAGGACGGCGACGCAACATGTTCAAGAGCCCCCCTTTCTCAAAGCGCGGGGAAAGGCACTGTCCTCTGATCTGAGACCTCCATTATGGGCAGCCCTTCCATAGCCAAGAAGATATTACAGGGGGCTATTCCCCCTATGGACAAGGAAAAAGTGGAGAAGCTAACATTGGATCAGACGACCACCAGATTTTTCCACATTATTGGCCAAGTACCACTTCGGTTTTGTATCCAACTTTCCCCTTGATATTTTATGCTCAATTTTTTTTTTAAATTTTATTTATAGCAAGCACTTGTGCTCGGATTCTCCCTTGCTGTCCGGAGCAGGGAAGCAGGATAGGAGGTATCCCTTCAGCAAGGCTGAGCAGCTTCGTTGGAGAGCGAGGTGTCTCACCTCCAAAAGTTATCTAGCGAACTGGAACAACAAATGGCTAAGGCCCGAGATCGGAAATAGGAGTCCGTCGATGAGTCGACCAAGTTGAAGAACGAACGAGACGACGTGGTCGACAAGCTTGAAAAGTCAGGTCTTTTGGTGGTGGAGCTTAGAAAAGCCGTGTCTCGAGTCAAAAAGTTAGTCGTTGATGAATTCAAATCCTCGTCAGATTTTTTGGAAACAGTTGAAAACGCTGCATCCAAGTACTTCAGCGAAGGATTCGACTTCTGTAAACAACAACTCCGCCACCATCATCTCGATCTTCCGATTAACTTTGAGGATATGGGCCTTGATCATGACCTACTTGCCGAGGAGGAGGATGGCGAGGAAGAAGTGGGGGAGAATGAGAATGACAAGGAGAAGGGCAACACTGATCCCCCCTTCTTCCTGAACTTTTTTTTTTCAAACTGTAATCCGTCTCTTGCGATGAATAAAATTTTTCATTTTTCCTCAAGCTATTTTTGATTGTGTGGTCATAAATTATTTAGAAAGTAGGCAATCTTAATCTAATAAACAAGAAAATTTAATTGTGGCGTTTTCAAAATTTAGTTCATCGGCGAGTTAAAACTTGCGCTCTGGGTGATGGCGACCCCTTCTATGGCGATCAAGGTATCGAATCGTACTGATCAGGCATGTTGCCATCGGGCAATATTTTTAATGGCGATCAAGAAACCTCAATCTCCATGGACATTTTTAATCTACGCGACATGCTTAATGGCTATCAGGATGTCTTACAATTATTTGATGATGCTGGCGATCTTCTCAATGGCGATCAAGACGCCTTATCATATCATAATGAATGAGCAACCTTGATATTGGTGACATCCTCAATTGGCGATTAAGGTGCCTTATCATTTCATAATGAATGGGTGACCTTGATATTGGCACATCCTCAATTGGCGATCAAGGCGCCTTATCATATCGTAGTGAGTGGGTGACCTTGATATTGGCGACATTCTCAATTGGCGATCAAGGCGCCTTATCACATCGTAATGAATGGGTGACCTTGATATTGGCGACATCCTCTAATGGCGATCAAGGTGCCTTATCATATCATAATGAATGGGCGACATTGATATTGGCGACATCCTCAATTGTCGATCAAGGTGCCTTATCATATCGTAACAAATGGGCGACCTTGATATTGGCG
>BRYE01000009.1:10214718-10222218 GCA_030159115.1 Actinidia arguta var. hypoleuca | reverse complement strand
AACTAGTTGAGTAGTAGGCCTTAATGAGTGGGACTCACGGCCGATCACGATGACACCTACTATAAGGGTAGACCCACGTGTATAAATGGGTTGGGTCATGACAGAAGTGGTATCAGAGCTTTAGTTTACAGATTTTATTGGTTAAAACCCAAAGTTGAATAGGTAGTGACATTGTAGTTGTACTCTACTTGTATATAATACTTGATTGAGTGCGTAGGATATAACATATATAATTATGCGTCTAATAACCATCAAATTTACACTATGGATTGATCAAGATGGTTAATACCTGATCAAACAGGCAAGGAAATCAAGCGAACGATAATACGCAATTGAATGGACTGAGGGATATGATGTGAATGTTGGTGGAAATGATGGCTACTCAACAGCAATTACTGTAATAACATTTGCAGCCATTGCAATCATAACAGGCAAGGGATCAATTCTTTGATGGAGGAGAGAATCAACATCAAGGGGAAATGTCAGAGTACAGAGAAGAAATTGAAGACCCAGTGATACCAACTGAGAATGTTGCTATAGTAAAATAATTTTTGAAACTCAAACCACCAACATTCAATGGCAAGATGGATCCGATCAAAATCAATGAGTGGCTATTAGAAATGGAGAAGAACTTTAGGCTATTGAGGTATGGTAAACAACAAAAAGTGGAGACAGACTCGTACCTATTAGTAGGTCCAGCCAACAAATGATGGAATTTTAAAGGATTAAGGGAGCCAAGATGGAATGGGCTCAATTTAAAGTCATTTTCAAGGAGAAATATGTACCTAAGGCATTGTAGAATGCTAAATGTGTAGAATTTGAACAATTAAAGTAGACGGGGAAGACTTTTGTGGAGTATGAGGAGGCATTCACAAACTTGGCAGAATATGCACCACATTTGGTTGCGACAGACGAAATGAGGGAAAGAAGATTTGAGGATGGATTGAAGTACAAAATCAAGAGGGTGATATGACCATTGGTATTTCCGATGTATGCGGATGTTCTGGACCACACCATTATAGTGGAATAGGACAAGATGGAGAAGAGTAAGTATTTTGACAACAAGAGATAGCATAATTTCAATAACGAGGGGACTAGTGGACAAAAGAAAAAAAAGTCAAAATCAAACTATAGAAGCCAAGGGAGAGAACTGAGGGGGCAAGTACCAACGTGCCCAACATTTGGGAAGAATCATTCAGGAAAGTGCCAGAGGAGCATGACTGACATCAGATGTTTTCACTGTAACGAAGTAGGTCACATTAAAATGAACTATCTGAGGCTGAGAACTAGAGCGATAGTACCAAGGAGAGGTCAAGGAGGAGGAAATGTAAGGCCAAGAAGGAATTATCCGAGTAACCAAGGGAATAGGGTTGGCCATGGAAATGACCAGAGGCATGGATGTGTTTTTGCATTTATGCCAGGAGATGCAAGGAATAATGAGGTGATAGGTGCAGGTAACGTACTAATTTGCTCTTTACCTGCTTATCTATTATTTGATATGGGGGCTTCCCACATATTTGTGTCCACACAGTTTGCTAGGAAATTGAATAGGGAACCTGAACTATTAGGTTGTGAATTAGCGGTGTCACAACCCACGAATAAGGGCATTATTTGCTCAATTATATATCGAGATTGTGATGTCTGCATTGAGGATACAATTATATCTACAGATTCAATACCATTGGAAATATTATATTTTGATGTCATATTTGGAATGGATTGGTTGTCCAAGAATGGGGCCACAATCTATTGTCCAGATAAATCTATAATGTTTAAGAACTCAGAATAGAAAGAAATTCAATTTGAAGTAAATAAGATAATAACTCCCCCATACTTTGTATCAATTGCTTGTGCACAACGACTCTTGCGAAAGGGTTGTCGGGGATACTTGTATAATGTAAAAGTGTCTTCGTCAAAAGGCTTATCCATGACGGATATTCCTATAGTTTGTGAGTTTCTTGAGGTATTTCCTAAGGAGTTGTTAGGAATGCCTATGAATAGAGAAATCGAATTTTCTATTGAGGTTACGCCTGCAACTCATCCAATTTCTAAAGCACCCTACTGCATGGCTCCTGTGGAGTTAAAGAAGTTAAAGACACAATTACAAGAATTTCTAGACAAGGGCTTCATAAGACCGAGTTCATAGCCATGGGGAGCACTGGTGTTATTTGTGAATAAGACAGATGGGAGAATGAGATTGTGTATCAACTACTGCGAGTTGAACAAAGTTACAATTAAGAATAAATATCCGTTACTAAAAATTGATGATTTATTTGGCCAATTACAAAGGGTTCAAGTATTTCCAAAGATCGATTTGCGTTCTGAATACCATCAACTCAAGGTTAAGTCAAAGGATATTGAGAAGACGACTTTTAGAACACGGTAAGGACATTATAATTTTCTAGTAATGCCATTCGGGGTAACTAATACACCAGCAACATTTATGAATATAATGAACTGCTATTCAAGAACTACTCAGACGAGTTTGTGATGGTCTTCATTGACGACATCTTTGTCTATTCAAAGGATGAGGTGATATCAACCTGCGGAACATTTAAGGATAGTGTTGCAGACACTAAAGGACCAAAGGCTCTATGCCAAATTCAATAAATATGAATTTTGGCTAGACAACATGATATTTTTAGGGTATATTATCAATAGAGATGGGATCTCGATTGATACACAAAAGATTAAGGCCACTTTGATTGATCGCAACCCAAAATAGTATTTGAAGTTCAGAGCTTTTTGGGGCTTGTAGGTTACTATAGGAGATTTGTTAAGGACTTCTCAAAAATTACAGTGCCATTGACGGAGTTGACTCGCAAAGGAGAAACGTTCGTTTGGACGAAGAAACGTGAACAAGGTTTATAAAATCTAAAAAAGAGACTTACAACAACACCGATACTTACACTATCGAAGGGTACTAAAGGGTTTTCCAGTTATAGTGATGCATCACATCAAAGGCTAGGATGTGTTTTGATGCAAAACGAAAAGATTATTGCTTACGCTTCTAAGCAATTGAAGCCACAAGAGAAAAACTACCGTACTCACGACCTGGAGTTAACGGTAGTTATTTTTGCTTTGAAGATATGGAGGCACTACTTATACGGGATTGAGGGAGGGTGACCTTAGCATTGAGGGCAGGTGACCCTAGCATTGATTTTGGAAGCCCTATGCCACCTACTTAGCATAAGAATGTTAGTTTTTTTGAAATTGTATATTTTTATTGACGATTGTGCTGGACATTATGGCCAAAACTGTTATTGTAAATATTTATATACAAAAAGAATGTAATGATATTGTATACTTTTTTATTCATGTAAGCTCTGGTTAATTTATTACGCTTCTGTATATATATAATTGCATTCAAGTATTGAATGGAAAAAGAATATCCCTAAAAAAGATGAGTAGTAGGCCTTAGTGAGTGAGACTCACTAGCCAATCACGATGATATCTATTATAAGGGTGAACCCACGTGTATAAATGGGTTGGATCGTGACATAACACAATCCAACAATCGAAGAAACAAAAAGAAATGTAAAACTAAATCTCTTAAGATATCTTTCTTTTTCTTTTTTATGTTCTTTGTTTTTGGTTGTAGCAAAACCTTTTTAAATCGAGGTTTAATCAACATCCTTCGTGATTAATAATTAACTGTTCATGCTTTATGTAAAGTAATGAGTAGAGACTAACCATAGTGGTTAGGCTGTGTTGGTGCCTAACACCTTTCCACTTAGTACCTTATCCCCGAACCCATTTTTAATGATGATTGGGCCTATCCTATTCACGGAGTCAGTGAATTTTTATGGTTTTTAGGACCTGTAACTAGGTGGAGGCTCATAGGAAGGACACCTTTACATATATCTAGTAGTTATTTATTGTTGTTTTGAGCCGTTGGCAAACCCAATATGGTATTTCAAGAGAAATAAGCGATTAAAATTATAAGTGTCCCTCATTCTACAAAAAAATAAGTTACTATTTTTACGGATAATGGCCATAAATAGTACTCATAGTTAGGGTTCATTTGAGTCATGGCCCAACCCAATACAATTCTCAAGAGAAGTAAACGAGTCAAAATTATAAATGTTCCTCATTCAACAAAAGAAGAAGTTGTTGCTTTTATGGATAGTGGTCCATAAATCGTACACAAACGACAAACCTAGTGTGGAATGACATCTTTACGCGTATCTAGTAATTTTTATTTATGCATGGGTTAAGTCGTGGTCAACCAAATGCAGTATCTCAATTGAAATAAGCGATTCAAAATTATAGGTGTTTTTCATTCAATAAAAAAATAAGTTATTGGTTTTACAGATAGTGGTTGATAAATAGTACTCAAACGGCGAACTCGATAGTGGCCCATAAACAATACCCAAATGATGAACGCGGTGTGGGAGGACACTTTTACACATACATAGTAGTTGTTATTTATGATTGGTTTAAGACGTGGCTCAACCCAAAGCAGTTTTTCAAAAGACATAAGTGATTCGAGAATATAAGTGTTCCTCATTATACAAAACAAAATAAGTTGTTCCTTTCACGGATAATGACCCCAAAACTGTACCCAAATGGCAAACCCGATGTGAGATGACACCTTTATACGTATCTAGTAGTTGTTATTTACGATTGTTTTAAGCCATGGCCAACCAAATGCAGTTTTAAAACTCAAATAAGCGATTCAAAGTTATAAGTGTTCTTCATTCAATAAAAAAATAATTTGTTGTTTTTATAGATAATGGCCAATAAATAGTACTCAAATGGTGAACCCAGTGTGGGACAAAAGTTTTACACGTATCTAGAAGTTATTTATGGTTGGTTTAAGCCGTGCCCATAAAAAAAGTAACTGTTTTTGACTTGAAATCTTGGTTACTGCTCTTGGTGGTGGATGTTGATATTTTGTTTAAGCCAAAAATTGTCCTTGTTTTGGCTTGGCTGATCTTGGTTCCACTTGGTTTTCGTCTTGGTTGTTGCCATCTTATCTTGTCTACTTGGGTGAAATGACATGGTTGTCACAGCTTTCCAGGGTTTTTGGCTTAACCCGACCTAACCCTTTTGGGCTTCGATTGGGATAGAATATGGCCTGGTTTATACGGCTTAATCTTGATTAGGATGGTTTACTAGTTTTTATTCAATCGTCGTTGATGTATTTCTTGTTTCGTGTTTGCCCTCTCTCCCTTGAAGGGTGGTCTAGGCCTTTAGCTTACCTATTTCGGGAGTGCATGGGTTTTTTATCTACTTTAGTTCGTGATTGCCCACTTTTCCCTTATTGTTATTTCCTTCCTTTGGTTGGGTAAAATAATAGTGAGGAGGAAAAATTGTGTAATCACCAAATGGTTTGTTGATTTCCCTCCTCGCGGAGTGTGCAGGGTTAAATTTTGGTAGAATAGGTTTTTCTTGTTTTGGTTGTTGTCGTGTTTTGTTGTGTCTGAGGCATGCCCTTTGTAAACGTGTAACCGTTTTGTGAATTTTGTATGGATAAGAAAGTTGGCTTGTGTGGAGCTAATTGAACACAACTTGGTTTGTGTGTAACCGTGTTAGCTTGCATGGATCATTTTCAATTCAAACTTCATATGCGTGACAAAGTTAGCTTATGTGGATCAATTTAAATCCAAACTTCATATGCATGACCATGTTCATTTGCTTGGGTCATTTTAAATCCAACATTTGGATGCGTGACCCAGTTGGATTGGGTAGATCATTTGAACCACAACTTGGTATGTGTGAGAAAGTTGGCTTGTGTGGGTCATTTTGAATACAAAGTTGGTAAGTGTGACCTAGTTGGCTTGCGTCAATCATTGCTTGACCAAGTTGTCTTGGGTTGACTATTTTGAACTCCAACTTGGAATGCGTGACATATTTGACTTGCACGGATGATCTTGAACTCAAACATTTTATATGTGACCAAGTTGGCTTCGATGGATCATTTTGAACCCCAACTTGTTATGTAGAACCAAGTTGGCTTGCTTGGATCTATTTGAACCCAACTTGGTTTGTACATGACCGTATTAGCTTGCATTGATCATTTTAAAAAGAATTGGGCATGCATGACCAAGGTGGCTTGGATTGATCATTATGAACTCCAACTTGGTATGTGTGACAAAGTTGGCTTGTGTGGATCTATGAGAACCCAACTTGGTTTGTGCATGACCATGCTAGCTTGCTTGGACCATTTTCAATCTAAAAAAATTTGGAATGCCCGACAAAGTTAGCTTGTGTGGGTCAATTTAAACCCAAACTTGACATGCAAGACCAATTTCGTTTGCTTGGGTCATGTTAAATCCAATCTTGGTACGTGGGTCATCACAATGATCTCCTACTCCCAACCATCAAGCTTGGCTATTGTTATCCTCGCCAACATGTTGGGAAAACCAGTCAATGCAACACTAACTCTAGCTGCCAATCTATTACCATAAGGCTTTCATCTAAAATCATACCCATCCAAATAATGACAACTAAGGAACAAGACAATCCTATAACAAAATAAATTAAACAAAGCCATACATAACAAAAACCCACCCCAACTACTTAGTTTTCGTATGGGTTGTCATTGTCTCATTTGATAAGTTTGAGTAAAGTTACATGTGTTGGGTTGGTGGAGTCTGATTGATATTTGCACCAAATTCAACAGCAATATAAGATGAGGGTTATTTTAGTCTCTTGTACTTATTCTACTGCAATCCTAATTTGTCTTTATGAAAGGGTGAGGTTGTATTATAACATATAAATCCCAAATAATATGTTCAGAAATATTGCATGGTGCGCGGCTGTGGATCTAGACACAATGATGAAGATCATGGAAAGAAGAAAAATGAAAAATTTTAAATTTTATATGGAGCTCATCTTGGACATCGTGAGGGTCCAATTTTAAAATATTTTGAGTCTTTATTTGTTTTTAATTTAGTATCTTTGTTTAATTAAGAGTCTTTATTTATTCAAAAGTCTTATTCCTAGTTGGTTTAGAATAAATTTGATGCCCTCCAAAATTTTAATCTAAGCAATTGTAGTAAATACATAAAGAAATAAAAGGGGAGGAAAAAATTTGACTTCACACTAGAATCTCAAAAGAAATAGAGAAAGTGAGGGGAAAGTTTGATTTCACACCAAAATCTCATAAGAAAGAGGGAAGAAACTAGGGGTTTTTATTCATAATCATCTCCCTATTCTCAAAAAGCAAGGTTACATCCATATTTATAGCCTAAAGACTATCATAATTTTACTAGGACTATGATTTAGATATTTGGTAACTAATAAATTCTAAACCAAATATGAATATGACTCCTAACTAAATAAAGCTACTAAATAAAAAATAAATAAAGACTCAAAATATTCCAAATTTGGACGCCACGATGCCCAAGATGAGCTTCGTATAAAATTCTAGATTTGTCATTTTTCTTCTTTCCATGATCTCCATCATTAATGAAAATGTGAAGCATCTAATAAATAGTGCCAAGCTTCTTATGATGCCAACACTTCTTGCATCTCTGTCAAGGATCTAAGAGT
>BRYE01000009.1:10199718-10202218 GCA_030159115.1 Actinidia arguta var. hypoleuca | reverse complement strand
CATGAACTCCAACTTGATATGTGTCACAAAGTTGGCTTGTGTTGATCTATTTGAACCCAACTTGGTTTAAGTGTGACCACGTTAGCTTGTGTGGATCGTTGTCAATCCAAACTTCGTATGCATGACAAAGTTAGCTTGCTTGGGTCAATTTAAATCCCAACTTGATATGCGTGACCAAGTTCATTTGCGTGGGTCACTTTGAATCCAATCTTGGTATGTGTGGCAAAGTTGGCTTGCTTAGTTCACTTTGAATTCAAACTTGGTATGCGTGACCTAGCTAGCTTGCATCAATCATTGCTTAACCAAGTTGGCTTGGGTGGATCATTTTGAACCCCAACTTGGTATGCATGATAAATTTGAATCGCATGGATTATCTTGAACCCAAACATGTTATCTGTGGTCAAGTTGGCTTGGAAGGATTATTTTGAACCCCATATTTGTATGGGTAAGTAAGTTGGCTTGTGTGGATCTATTTATACCCAACTTGATTTGTGTGTGACCATGTTACCTTACATTGATCATTTTGAACATAATTTGGCATGCATAACCAAGGAGCCTTGGATTGATCATTATGAACTCCTACTTGGTTTGTGTGTGACCACGTTAGCTATTTGAACCCAACTTGGTTAGTGTGTGACCACATTAGCTTAGATCATTTTCAAACTTGACATGCATGACAAAGTTTATTTGCGTAGGTCATTTTGAATCCAATCATTGTACGTGTGACCAAGCTGGATTGACTGGATCATTTTGTGGTTGCTTGTCTTTTATTCTTCATAGTAGATGATTAGGTGTGTAGAGTTTTGCTTACACACAGAAGATCTAATCAGCGGTGCAAGTCTTAAATATAATTGGACAAGTCTTAGATGAAATATAAATTTTTAGTTCATAGTATAAGATGAAATTGGACAAACCATTAATAGGGTTATAGCACAAAGGCAGAGAATCCTGTCTATCCCCTTTAAATTGGAAACACATTCCATTCGGCGAGTAAGCCGTAACTCTCTTCTAAAAACAATCAATCATGGCTCGATGGGCTAATAACCAGTTCATCCCTAGAATGATGTCAAAATTCGACATATCCATGACCCGCAAGTCACAAGTTAATCGCAAACCGGGAACTTCTAGTTCATAAGACTTACATACAAGACCCACTCAGACCTAACAGTGATGTTACACTCATAATTGTCTCTAACAATTCTAATTCCATCCCTAAAGATGATACGCATGTAAAAGATATAAATGAATGTGATGCTCCTGAATTAAACAGTACTTGTACCCAATAATTGAAAAGCATCAGCATACCTCTAATTATTGATAGGTCATCAACCTAATCATCATCACAATCATACTCTTCCCCTTTAATAGCAAAGACTTTGCTAGTAGTGTATTGATTTAGATGCTTTTGTTGCCTTTGGTTCCTCCCATTCTGAGGGCATCCACAATTGCCTTGCTTATTCTGAACTAGTCCAGCATTCATTGCCTGCTGACGTTGGATCTGTTGTTGTTGTGCCCTCAACTGGTTCTACTGACCCCATGACCTTGACCTCCAAAACCTCCTCCTTGAGGACATTCAATCCTGTAATGCCCGAGCTATCCACAATTAAAGTGTGAAAATATCTTTACTATATATTTTATCTTCCTAATTGATACTCAGAATATATTCTGATATGGAATATATTCTGATTGATAAGTTACTTTATTTACATTATTGTTGTTTCCTTATGTAAACTATTTCTTTTTGATCTTTCTCCATATAAAGAGAACTTGTGTGTATTATTCATAAACTCAATATAATATATATAAATTCTCTCTTTCTCTCTCTTTCTCACTCTATAATTTCTTTTAAAATGGTATTAGAGCCACATATAGTGGCCTAACTTATACTAAACTCCGGCAACGTTCTGGCACTTATCGGCGAAGAACAACCTGCCAACTACCATATCCAGACCACCATCGGCGAAGAACAACTCGCCGACCACCATATCCAACCAAATGCGTCCAAACCGTTATTGTCTAGTCTCGGGTCTTGTCAAAATTTGCTTTGAATCACTTTTTGATAGCACCATTGTGTTCGTATCGAATAGGTGATTCCAAATCATCAAACAGAGTCGTCAAAACAGCCCACACGCGTCGTCACCCTTTTTGCGCATAAAATCCATATGCCCCACGTGCCTTCACGCGCCGCCAAAGGAAGAAGACAAGTGAGCCCATACGCCACGCGTCACATGCCCACGTGCTTCATTAGCGCCCACGCGCCCGCGTCGGGGCCTTTTTTGTTCGATAAATTACAATTTCAGCCTTCTAGTTTCATATAATTATAGTTTAGTCCAAAAAAATTAAAAGAAGGGCCCAACCAGAAGTTTTCCAGCCTATTTCCATCTTCCTCAATGAATCCAACTATTGCCTCTGATCTTCCTCCATGCAAGAGTTCCTCCAAGTTCAAAAATTGTGGAAATACATCACAGGTGATGCACAACCAACTCACTTTTTTAATTTT
>BRYE01000009.1:10192218-10194718 GCA_030159115.1 Actinidia arguta var. hypoleuca | reverse complement strand
TAATTTTAGATCCTCAAAAATGACTTGTAGTTCCTTTTCCTCCTCCGACTCCTCATCTGAATCATCCAAAGTCTCCTCTGGATCTGAATCAAGCATATACTCCTCGTCGATGACATCTTCTAGTGGTTCCTCCATATTACTTGCAAGGAAGGGGTAACTAGTCTTAGTGTGTGGAGGAAGACAAAAAAAATAAAATAATAATAATATATAAATACGAATAAATACAAATATATGAATACTTAAGGAGCGAACTAGCATGAAACAAATAGCCCAACGGTTACCTAAGTTTTCTAAAGGTTTTAAAGCCTATGATCTAATACCAAGCTGTGACGCCCTTAATTTTTGGGACATCATGATATTAAATAAGATAATAATAAGGGAATAACTACCCAAAAGTGAACTGAAAATAAACATAAGCATGATAAAGTATAAGTATTTAGTTACAGGCCCTAAATTAAATAAGTTTTTGCCGAAGCACTAAAGTTAAGTTTTACAAAACTAAAAAATACAGATTTAATTCAAGATAGTATCTATAACAAAATAGGAAAATGGGTAAAACCCTAATATGACATCATCTTGAAGTGAACAACGGTTCCACAAATTCTGCATCCCCCTGCACCTCAGCCTCCTCTTCGATACCTAGCATAAAATGCCATGAGCGAAGACGAAAAGTTCAAAAACTATCTTAACACGCATCACACAATCACAATGGGAAAATAACAAATAATATGAAATAATAATGCAAGCACAAAATCCGTGGTATCAACGTCAAGTTACTTCATTAACCTACGATTAATTAACTAAATGAGGAACTAAGGCCTCCGCCATGAGAGTCACTCCTACCCAAACCCTAGGTGTCAACGTCAAGGTACTTTATTAACCTATGGTTAATTAACTAAGTGAGAAACTAAAGCCTTTGCCATGAGAACCACTCCCACCTAACCTCTAGACACCGGCACCAAGTCAAATTCGTGGTCCCACTGGATCAATCCGGAACTGGATGAAACTTCCAAAGTCATATATCCAAGTTGATTCATCCTTGTTCCTCTAGAGTAAAATAACTCAACATGAGAGTTAGACGTTGTAGTGCAGACCACATTTCAAACCCATGACACCTTAAGATTCGTATTGTACACACGACTTGTTGAAATTCCATGTGGTCGCGGGTCCGAGACTCTCTCAGTAAACCATGTTCAACACCAG
This sequence comes from Actinidia arguta var. hypoleuca, assembly GCA_030159115.1. NCBI lineage: Eukaryota > Viridiplantae > Streptophyta > Magnoliopsida > Ericales > Actinidiaceae > Actinidia > Actinidia arguta. The sequence goes on along the minus strand of BRYE01000009.1, from coordinate 10,193,515 downwards.
GGACTTGCCCCCAAAAGTCATCACATTTATTACTCGAGCCTTTAATTAAACTAAAATTATTACCAAACCCACTGCGTAACCTTAGTTCATAGTTTATCAACATAACCACAAAAGTCCTAACATATGTTAGTGTCTCTAATGAAACCAAATGCAATAAATAATATTAAAATATAAACATGAAATCAACAATCCATCATTAGTACATTTAATCAATTACTAAACTCACAAAAAGCTAACTAGTAGTCAGATTATTCTGAAAATTACAAGTGCCACTGTCTAGGAGATTTTTAGATTATATTATCTTGAACTATAATTAATGAAATCCTATTTACACTTGTCAAAAAAATATGAAACTTGTTTTTGCTTTTTGATATCTTGTTTTTGCTTTAGTTGCTTTTTAATAGAGTAGTGTCAAAATTTGAAAATTTTGGGAGATGTCTTGCTTAATCAATGATTTAAACATATATTTGACTCAAAGCATGCTCATTTGACCTATTGAATTCATGCTTAAGTTTGATTATATGTTTGTATCTTGGGCCATTTTTTTTATTACAATTGCATAATCCAATGAATGAAGTTGAACTACCAAGCAATTATGAAATCTTAACATAAAAGAGTGGATGCATAATGACCTATGCTTATACTTTGAGACTTTTTCATTGCGGGAACATGATTTTTTTATTAAAGGCGTGGCGTGGCATGGCATTTTGGATTTCAATTCTTCATTACATGACTTATGGCATGTGGAGGATTATACAATGGCATTCTTTTTATTATGTGACCACATATTTTGAGTCTTACTTCCTTTGAACCTTATTTGAGACAGTACAATTGTAATGTTTTGAAAATTTATTTATTTTGGGCTTGGACTTGGGCCCTAAATATCCATTTAATGGTATGATTGTTTGGTCATGGGCCAAATAGGTTGTGAATTAATTTTGGGCTAGGCCCATTACTTGTTAGATTAATTATGGGCTAGGCCCATTGGGATAAAATGGAAGGTGTAGATGTGTTGTGTGTGAGTGTGATACACCGTAACAAAACCCATGTGAGACTTCTTCTACACACTTCCTCTCCCCTCAAAAATCAAATCAGCCACTCCTCTCCCTCTCTCTCCCGTCACTCTCTCCCTCTCTCTCCCTTTCTCTTCTTCTTCTCTCTCTCTCTAAAGAGAAGCTCCGGCCGAAATCATCATTTCCGGCCACCTTCCGGCGACATCCAACCTTCGCTCAAAGCACGAAAGTTGATCGTCTCGTCGAGCTCTTCGATTCCATCCGAGTGGAATTTTGATAGGACT
>BRYE01000009.1:10179718-10184718 GCA_030159115.1 Actinidia arguta var. hypoleuca | reverse complement strand
TGAGGAAGGGGATCATGTATTTTTGAAAGTGTCTCCTTCCAAAGGTGTTCATCGTTTTGGAAAAAGGGGAAAGTTGAAGCCAAGATACATTGGACCATTTGAAGTTCTACAATGAATCGGACCAGTCGCTTATCGTATCGCTCTTCCACCGGAGCTTTCACAAGTTCACGACGTCTTTCACGTCTCAATGTTACGGAAGTATGTTCATGACCCCACGCATGTGATAGACCACTATCCTCTAGAAGTGAGCGAAGACTTGAGCTATGCTGAAAGACCAATCGAGATTGTTGATCGTCGTGACCAAGTTCTTAGGAACAAGGTCATTCCCTTAGTACGAGTGTTATGGCAGAACCATACGTGGGAAGAATCAACTTGGGAACGAGAAGATGAAATCCGAGAACAATATCCATTTCTATTTGAGTGAACATTACAATAAGTCGAGGTATGTAGTTTTTCTAATTTGCAGTAACGCTATTTTGTTTACTCATCATATACAATTTTGATATTGTCCTTGTCCAGATATTTCGGGAAGACCGATTGTCTCGGACAGTATTAATCGGGTTACCATGTTGTAGGCTACCCAACTGACAGGGCAGTAGAGGCAGTCGCAACCAAAGGGTTAACCCCACAATCAAGCACACTAACGATCACTAGTTAGACAATCGAGTATGCAAGAATTTTTATCAAAGTAGCGCAACGGAGATAGAAGGGAACCACAATGACGAGAATAAGATAAATACGATGCTAACCAAGTTTGAGGACAAACTTTTATAAAGGAGGGGAGAATGTAAAACTCCGAATTCATAAATTTCTTTTATTTATGTCTTAATGTAAAAATTTAATTCTATTAGGACTAAATTATAAGTATTTTATGGTCAAAGTGGTCAAAAGTGACCAACATAGATGAAATGACCAATTAGGAGGAAGGTTGTAACAAGAAAAGGATGGAGGTGGGCACATGGGATTGAATCCCATGTGTTACTTTCAAACACCAAACAAAACACACACACACACAAATTCGTATAGAGAGAGAGAAAGAAGAAAGAAAGGAAGAAGAAGGAAGGAAGAGAAGAAGAAGCTTGGAGAGAGAGTTCAAATTCCAAGCCTAAGGAAGCCATTGACAGCTCTACCAAGCTTGAGGAGGTGAGAAAAATCTATTTTTATGTATATGTATAAGTTGAAGAAATTGGGTTATGCCTTAGATGCCTTTAATAAGCCCAAAGTTGAGTTTAGAGGACTCCCTTAAGTCCTAATTGAAGTATATTGAAGCTCAATTCAAAGAAATTGAATGCTAACACAAGAATCCCCAATTATTAAATGTTAGGGTTCTTGAGACTTTGACCTTAGATCTACCATGTTGGGGTTAGTTTTAAGGTTTGATGTTGAGTTATTGTTGTCTCTTGAGTGTGTAGTTGAGCCATAAAAACTTTGGTGAAGCTTTGGGTTAAGATTGGATAAGTTTTTGGCAAGTTTTTATGCCATTTCTGCTGCTACGTGCGGCTGGCGTTCGAACGCCTCTGTGGGACGTTCGAACGTCCAGAGAGTTAGCATTTCTCGGGTTGCTGGGCGTTCGAACGCCAGACTCAGCGTTCGAACGCCAGACCATTTTCAGCCCAGACACTGTTTTGTAAAACAGGCATAACTTTCTCTAGAAAATTCGGATTGAGACACCGTTTGAAGCGTTGGAAAATAGACTCGTAGACCTTTCTAACAACATAAAGTTTAAAATTTAATTCTATATATATTATGAGATATTGAAGTTTAAAGTCAACCTAAGATTTTTCCAACAACACAGTTTTTTTTAGAAATTTAGTTTTTATTCCATTGGGCATAACTTCTTCATTTGGGATGCGTTTCGAACTCATGACCTACCAAATTGAAGGTCATTAAGTCTATTTTCAAATGATATTAACCTAGGATGTATATTTATTGTCGTGAGATAAATGGGATGCGATGAAGGAACTATAGCCAAGTGTTGTTTTTGGCCATTAATAGTCAACCTAGGATCCTTGAACCTATTCCTAGGAGTGTCGTCCTAGGGCGTAGGTTATCCTTGAGCGGGGATACCTTTAGTCAAGTCGAGAGTTGTTATATTAGTTTTAAACCTTCTCGATCATAGTATTGATAATTTGTATCGTATGTCCTATATGTGTAGGAACGCCAAGTATAGCACTTAGCCAAGGAAACCAAGGTGAGTAACACGATGCCATGGACAAAACCTATGTATCTTCAAAAGTGTTTTCAATACGTATTATGTTATATGTAACCATTTTTCCATGCTTTCAATGCATCAATGATTATGTTCTAAATATGAATGCCATGCCTTTCAAAGTATGAAATGTTAATATGCTATGTATTGAAATCCATGGATGCATGATTTACAAGAAAAGCTAAGTATATTCAAGATAAGCAAGTATAGTGACACTCGGGGTCCCCCGTGGTGGGACTTTAATCTAGCCTAAGGTCCTAAGGTAGATGGGGGACATAAAATAAGTTCCATCTACACAGTGAGATATCTCTGGCCAAAAGAGCCACCCGACCTATATGGTCATCCAGTTCAGCCGAGTTGTCATAGTTTCAGTATATGATATGTATGAGTACAAAAGCAAGTATGCCAAGATTCTGTGAGCTTCAAGTTTATGAAAGTTTATGTTTTCAGAAAAGATATGTATGCTCACATGTTTAAGTTAAATGATATAAGTATGTTATGAAATAATCCATGGTATTTTATGTTCATGCATCTGTTGTTATTCATTAAGCTTTTAGCTTACGTTTTCGAAAACCTTTTCAGGAGACCAGTCCGAGGAGCAGTAAGAAGAAGATAGCAAGTAGACTTTAGTTTTGTGGCCAATGGCCTTATGTTGTTTTGTAAGGGTTAGCCCCTATATTATGTAGTGATGTACGGCCATGTCATGCATACTTAATTTGGCCATGTGAGGTATGTAAAAAGTTTAAAACTTAGGCACAGCTCTGTATACAGTGTGCGCACTCTACTTTATTATTTCAGTATTATGACGCTTCCGAAAAGAAAAAGAAAAATTTATACCAATTTGAATGAGTATGCACAGGTTAAAGATAAGTAGGCCTTGGTGGCAAGCCGCCGGCCGGTGACGTACCGTCGATCTGCATAGACCGGGTTGCGGGGCGTTACATTTTGTGTATTTAAAGTGAAGGCATGTAATTCTTTTTAGTAATTTGGAACCTTAGAATAGGTTTAAATTACATTTGTTACATGTATTCATTATTGGGCACGTGTTAGCCCCTTTTTATTTCAGATATGTAAAAGAAACTATTTTGGTGTTAATCTCATTTGGGCAAAGGTTTAGCCCTTTTAAAATTTGTATTTTGTGTCAAACATTGACTTTTCAACGGGTTTCCATGTAGGACAATTCCTTTAAATTCCGCACTTTTGATTGGTCCACGTAGGACCTTTCTCTGTATCTTTGACTAGTTGACCTCGCACCCGTGGTTTGGTTTTTTGGGCGCGACAGGATGGTATCAGAGCTAACCAGGTTGGAATACCTTGGTACTATGGGGTCTTAGTGGTCTATTTGTTTCTGCATGTGCATGTGTGTTGCATTACGGTTTGAACAAGACGAGTTGCTAAGTGAACATGAATTTTTTTCCTAGTGTTTAATTTTACCGATTTGTATTTAGCCTCTAACTCGACAAGACGATAAGGTATATATATGAGGGTTTCCTTGTTTGGATTATTCGCTCGACGTACTAAGTCTCGTTTGGTTAGGTGTTGGATATCGATTGGTGACGTTATTCACGATTGTTGAACGTTGTGTTGATGTGATGAGAAGCATGTTTACTTGTTAAGTATTTCATAACTTCGATGTTGAGTGTTCACATGCTTGTTGATTATGTGTTATATGCCTAGGTGATTATAAAACGAAGTTGCATAAGTGCCTTATACATGTGATTAATTCGATTTTATGTTAGTTACTTGGTAGAAAATTATGCCACAATTGATACGTTAGGAAGTTAGAGACTTTTTTGTGATTTGGTGGTAGTTGGGAAGCTTTTAATGCTGTACCAGACACTTCTACATTTGAGAAAATCTTCCCGTTGGATGTCGACACATTGTTTCATGGTGTCGACACTTATCTTCTTCAGAATTCTGGTATTTTGGGTACTGATATTTGGTGCCGACACTGGTGTCGACACCTCTTCCTCCAAAATTTTGGTTTTTTGGGTACTGACATTTGGTGTCGACACTGGTGTCGACACCTCTTCCTTTAAAATTCTAGTTTTTGGTTACTGACATTTGGTGTCGACACTTCTGTATTAGGTGTCGACACTTGTTTCAAAAAAAATAAAAATTTTTTTGCTACTGACATTTGATGTCGACACTGGTGTCAACACCTCTTAAAAAAAAATTAAAAAAAAAAAAAAATTGCTATTGACATTTGGTGTCGACACCTTTTCCTTTAGATTCCTGATTTTTGGCTACTGACATTTGGTGTTGACACCTCTGTACTTGGTGTCGACACATCTTTCCAGAACGCATTTCATTATCTTTTGGGGTAATTTAAGCGTTGAGTCGACTTTCTTCTTTCACGATATGAGTTATGGGACGCAATATTTAAGTTCTGCACACTTAGTAAACATGTTAATTACTAATAGACTGTGTTATTACCATCGAAATCGAGGTTTGATTCAACAAATATGACGAATAAATTGCAATATTTTGTGTCAATCCCTTAAGCGTTTTGGTATGGTACTATTTTTGTACAGCTATGCCACCTCGACTAAGAGAACGTGACGGAGGCCGTGATAGGGGCCTAGCTCCAGTACGAGCTGGGGGCCGATCCAGAGGCCTAGGTAGGGATTAGAGGTAGACTTGTTAGATTCTACGCTCTTAGTAGATACTCCCGTTGGAGGTGTGGTTCATTTGAATAGAGTGTGTCATGGTTGTATGCTTGTGATAGCCGATCGACGCATCGAGGCCGACCTCATTGTCATGGATATGTCAGGTTTCGATATTATCCTTG
>BRYE01000009.1:10147218-10162218 GCA_030159115.1 Actinidia arguta var. hypoleuca | reverse complement strand
GGAGGGTACCCCAGCAACGTGAAGGGGTGGAAAAGAAGGTTCTTTTTTGCCTTCGGGGACAATTGGGAGCTTTTTGATGAAGAGCTTCGGGAGGGAGTACCGCGAATTCCGAGGTCATGGAGAATTCCAGGTCGGTTTTTATTTTGCCAACGTTAGTTTATTTATTAATTAGATTGGTATTAACATGGATTTCTTTTCAGATAAACGCTGCAACGAGCTGCCTACGTTGCTGTCGTTCGAGCAGGAATTCTATAACCAAATTTCTAAGTCGGTGGCAGAACGTGGGCGCTACGCAGTCCCCATGATTTTTAAAACCAAGGCTTTTCGCCGGGTTTTCAGTTCGCCCGGTCCTACTAAATCGGGAGAAGAGGGCGATCATCCGCAACCGCCATCGACGTCGGGTGAAGCGGGTGAGTCCCGCTCTTCCCATGGTGAACTTCAAGATGGCCAGCCCTGAGAGGACTCGATAGAATATCTAGGGACTGTTAGGAAAGAACTGAGGAGGGTTGCTCTTCAAATTCTCGACCTGACCTTATTAAGATGGTCGGGGGGAAAGATCCGAGACCCTGTCTTAGAATTTTGCTCAAAGTTGGGATCGAGCTCAGTCTCGACATCAGAATCCTGGTCGGATTCCGAGCTATCCCCCGAGCTTAGATCGGATGGTATAAATTCTTACTCCATTTGTTGATTATTTTTTTACGTGTGATATATATCTTCTTTTTTCTTTTTTACAGCAATGTCGAGGAGGATCAGCCTCAAGAAGCTCGGCGAAAGGGTGGAGAGAGCCCGAGGTGAGAGTTCATCCAAAAAATCTGGTCCTCCTCCTGCAAAGGGGGTGGTTATTGGCGAGAAGCGTCCAGCGGATGAACCTCCCTCCTCGCCGAGCAAGAAGGCGAAGTCCGGGGATGACTCCAAAGGCAAGGGGCAAGCCCCCATTCCTGAACCAAAAAAGAAGTCTGGTCCAGCACACCATCCGATGGCCCCTTCTTCTGGTCCCGGGGAGGGAAGCTCACCATCGTTGGGTACAGTTCTTGGTCCGAGGGCCTCCATCTTGGGGAGCCCTTCGGTGGCCGAGAAGATCCTTCGAGGGGTAATCCCTCCTACGGATCAAGAGAAGGTGGGGCAGCTCTCTCTGGACCAGACTGCCTCAAAATTTTTCCAAGCTCTCGGTCAGGTATCATTTTGATACTATCTTCTATTTGTTTTATCCTTGCTTAATATGATTGGTTTGATCTGATTAGATTTGTTTGTAGCAGGCGCTTGTGTTCAGATCCTCCCTGGCGGTGAAGAGCAGGGAGACCATTGAGGAAGAAAGCCTTCAACAGGGGCGAGCTGCCTCTTTGGATACTGAAGTCTCTCGCCTTCAGTAGTTATCCGCCGATCTGGAGCGGCAACTGGCCGAGTCCCGAGCTCGGGAACAGCAGGTCGGAGACGAGTTCGCCAAACTAAAGGTTGAAAGGGACTCCTTCTCTGACAGTTTATCAAAGGCAGGGCTTTTGGTTGAAGACTTGAGGGGGAGAGTGGAGCGTGCAGGAAAGCTGGCTGTTGAAGAATTCAAATCTTCGTCAGAATTCTCCGAGGCTGTCGAAAGTGCCTCCTCGAAATACTTTGGCGAAGGGTTTGACTTCTGTAAACGATAGCTCCGTCACCACCATCCCGACCTGGCCATAGATTTGGAGGAAATGCGTCTCGACCTCGACCTGCTTAACGAGGAGGATGAAGGGGAAGGGGGCGAGGAGGAAACTGTTGAGAAAGGAGATGCGAACCCTCCGGGCGACGCAGCTCCTCAAGGCGATGACAACCCTACCCCTTTATCATAAATGTAAATGTAATTTGTAATTTGAATTGTCGTGAATATAAATGTTGATTTTCTTCTCGGTAATGTTGAATGAATATATTTTGGCGATGTGCAATACTTTAATGTCTTCTTAATTCTTTGATTAATGGTGCACTAGGATAGGAGAGGTCATTTATTAGTGACCTAGCGACTTTTAAATTTGGCGATCAAGATGCCTCCGTCATCTTTCGATGAGCTGGCGATCTTGAATAGGCGACCAAGATGCCTCCGTCATCTTTCGATGAACTGGCGATCTTGAATAGGTGATCAAGATGCCTCCGTAATCTTTCGATGAATTGGCGATCTTGAATAGGCGACCAAGATGCCTCCGTCATCTTTCGATGAACTAGCGATCTTGAATAGACTACCAAGATGCCTCCATCATCTTTCGATGAACTGGCGATCTTGATTAGGCGACCTCCATCCTGTACTTTGTTATTGAAATAAACTGGAGAAGTTTTATTGCTCGGAATAAAATCTAGGAGTTACAAGTATTTCGCCCAGGGGAGTTATTGGAAATATTTCTTCAAATGCTCAGCATTCCAAGGATGGGGGAGTGCTTTTCCATTCATGTCTTCCAACCAATAAGTTCCCGGTCTAGTTACCTTGACGACCTTGTAAGGACCTTCCCATGTTGGTCCTAATTTCCCAGCATTTGGCTCTTTGGTTGTTAGGGTAACTTTTCATAGAACTAGGTCGCCAGGTAAGAATGATCTGTGTTTGACCCTCTGGTTGAAATATTTGGAGACCTGATGCTTATAAGCTGCTTGGCGTATGCTTGCTTGCTCCCGCTTTTCCTCAAGGAGGTCGAGGTTGAGTCTCAGCTCGTCATCATTGCTATCTCTATCAAAGTTTGAAGTTCTGAAACTTGGCATTCCGATTTCGACAGGAATCACTGATTCAGTTCCGTAGACCATGGAATAAGGTGTTTCACCAGTAGGAATCCTGCTAGTAGTGTGATATGCCCATAATATGCTCGGCAAGTCTTCTACCCACTCTCCTTTGGATTTCTCCAATCTTGTTTTCAAATTTCTGAGGATGGTTCTGTTAGTGACTTCTATTTGGCCATTGGCTTGAGGGTGACCGGGCGAGGAGAAATGATGTGATATGGCGAGGTCCGAGTAGAATTTCCTGAATCCATCATTGTCGAATTGCCTGGCATTATCTGAAATGAGAACTTTGGGAATTCCGAATCGGCAGATGATACCTTTCCAAACAAAATTCCTCGTATTTTTTTTCGTGATTCTGGCCAGTGGTTCAGCTTCTACCCACTTTGTGAAGTAATCAATAGCTACGATTAAGAACTTCCTCTGTAATGGAGCTTGAGGCAAAGGCCCTAGTATGTCGATTCCCCATTGGGTGAATGGCTAGGGGCTGGTAATTGGCACCATCTCGGTATGGGGAAGGTGGCTGGATGGGGCGAACCTCTAGCATTTGTCACACTCCCTGGTGTATTTCGCTGCATCCTGTCCCATCTGGGGCCAAAAGTAGCCTTGGCGAATCGCCTTTCGTACCAGCGACCTCGCCCCCGAGTGATTTCCACAGATGCCTTCGTGGATTTCTCTCATCACATAATTGGCTTCTTCAGGTCAGAGACATCTCAAGAGGGGACCAGAGAAAGATCGTTTATATAAAATTCCATGAAGCAGGCAGAACCTTGCAGATCTATGGCGAATTTGGCGAGCTTGGAGTTTATCTGCTGGTAATGTACCGTTCTGAAGGTAGGTGGCGATCTCATCCATCTAGGTCGGATTTGTTTCTGTCGTACAGATAGATTTGGCGACCTCAATGCTTGCTTTAGACAAGAATTCTAACGGTATACTTCTGTCTGATATAAAATCAAAAGTTGAAGCGAGATTGGCTAGGGCATCTGCTTTTCTGTTTTCTTCTCTGGGGATTTGTTGAATGGTGAACCTTTTGATCTTCTGAGTTAAGCATTTGACTTTATCTAAATAAGCTGTCATTCGTACGTCCCTGGCGAGGTAATCTCCCTAAACCTGGTTGGCCACTAGTTGAGAGTCGCTGTAGGCTTCAATTGATTGGACTCCCAATCTTGTGGTGACCCGTAATCCGGCGAGGAGGGCTTCGTACTCCGCTTCGTTATTGGTGACTTTAAACCTAATCCGTATGGCGTATTCCATCTATTCACCTTTCGGGGTTTGGAGAACAAGCCCTGCACCGCATCCGTGTTGATTGGAAGACCCATCAACATACAATGTCCATTTGTCGAGCCTCTCTCCCGAGCTGTCGAGATTGTTCTCCGAGCTTCCGAGGTCCTTTTCTGAGTTGCGAATCCCTTCCTCCAAGAATTCTAGATCGGGCTTGTGAGTGGATTCAGCCACGAAGTCGGCTAAAGCCTGTGCTTTTATTGCCGTCCTCAGTTTGTAGTTAATATGGAATTCGCTCAACTCAATGGACCATTTCAGGAGTCTCCCCGAGGTATCGGGTCGTTGAAGAACTTGTTTTAACGGTTGATCAGTTAACACGGTGATGGGATGGGCTTGAAAATAATGGCGAAGTTTTCTGGCGGCGATCAGGAGGGCGTAGGCGAGCTTTTCAATCATTACGTATCTGTTCTCAGCACCTATCAGGACCTTACTAACATAGTATACCGGTTTTTGGACATGGTCCTCTTATCGGATTAGCACGGCACTTACTGCTGTGGTCGAAACGGCGAGGTATATGAACAATTCTTTCCCCATGGTCGGAACCACAAGCAGAGGAGGCGACCCTAAATACTCTTTGAGCTATTGAAAAGCTTCCTCCGTTCTTTTGTCCACTGGAAATTTTGATTTTTTCTTAGGATTTTGAAGAACGGTAAACATTTGTCTGCCGATTTGGGAACAAATCGGTTGAGGGCGGTAACCCGCCCAGTTAACTGCTGGACTTCACGAATATTTCTGGACGAGCTCATCCCGAGCAGAGCTTGAATTTGGTCTGGATTAGCTTCAATTCCACGTTTGGTTACCAAGAACCCTAAGAATTTTCCGAATGATACGCCAAAAATGCATTTGGAAGGATTCAACATCATCCTGTGTTTCCTCAGAATGTTGAAAGCTTCTTCAAGGTGGGCGACGTGCTTTGCTGCTTCAAGGCTTTTAACGAGCATGTCGTCTATATATACTTCTATGGTCTTTCCGATCAGCTCTTTGAACATTCTGTTCACCAATCTTTGATAAGTAGCCCCAGCATTTTTTAGACCAAATGGCATGACCTTGTAGCAATACAATCCTCGTTCCGTGATGAATGAAGTTTTCTCTACGTCAAGAGGAAACATCTTGATCTGGTGATATCCCGAGAAGGCATCCATGAAGCTAAGTAGCTCGTGCTTAGACGTGGCGTCGACTATTAAATCAATTTTTGGCAGTGGAAAACTGTCTTTTGGGCATGCTTTGTTGAGATCAGTGTAGTCCACGCATATTCTCCACTTTCCCCCCTTTTTTGGGGCGACGACGACATTAGCTAACCAATCCGGATAGTGGGCTTCCTTGATAACTTTAGCTCTGATGAGTTTGGCGACCTCCTTGTCGATAACTCGAAGCCGCTCAGGGGCAAATTTCCTTCTCTTCTGGGGAACTGGAGGATTTGCCGGGTTGGTCTGTAATTTATGCATGGCGACCTGGGGATCTATCCCTGGGACGTCGCCTTGGGACCAGGCAAAAATGTCAAAATTTCTTTTTAAGAATTCCACCAAAGCATTGCGCAGTTCTTCGGCAAGTTCTATTCCGATCATAACGTGGCGATCAGGATATTCGGGATGGATGGAAATTGGGATAGTTTCTTCAAGGGGCTTAGTGTTTTCGGTTTCTCGGGGGTCCATCAAGACCACCTGTTCCACCTCGTCCCTCAAAGATTCCATCTCGCCATCATTGATCGGTAATTGCTATTGGGTATTCGGTACCGGGAGGGTCTCAATCTTCATGGCCAAAATGAAACATTGTCTGGCCACTTTCTGGTCGCCCCGCACTTCACCCACTCCTACCGAGGTGGGGAACTTCATCTTCAGGTGGTAGGTTAAGGTAATCGCCCTAATTCCGCCTAGAGTTGGGCGTCCTAAAATGGCATTGTAGGGTGAAGGGCAATCAACTACAATGAAGTCCTGCCAAACGATAGTTTGGCGAGGTTCTGTCCCCAAAGTAACCGGCAACTTGACCCATCCCAGTGGATGAGTCAAATTTCCTCCAAATCCCACCAAAGGCGTCATAAAGGGCTGCAACTTGTTGAGCCCTATCTTCATTTTTTCAAATGCGGAGATGAATAGAATGTCAACCGAATTACCATTGTCGACCAAGATTCTTTGGACGGTAAAATTGGCGATGATGCCTGAAACGACCAGGGCATCGTCATGAGGTAGGTGCAGGCCTTTCAGGTCATCATTGTTGAAGGTAATTGGTGGGTGGACATCGGCCATTGGCGAGGAGAGGTTGTAAACTTCTGCGGATAACATGTCTGCACTTCTGGCGTGCCTCTTTCTAGATGAATTCGAGCTTCCTCCGGATCCAAACCCACCGTGTATTACCTGAATGTCTCCTGCAGTAGGTCGATTGTCTCCGTACCTTCTTTCCGGTGAATTAGGGGAATGGCGATCTCCAACGTACTTTCTTAGATACCCTCTTTTGATGAGGTCGGCTATTTGCTCCTTTAGATGAAAATAGTCTTCGGTATTATGGCCATGGTCTCGGTGAAACTCGCAATATTTGTTTTTGTTTCTCTTCCGGGGATCAGTCTTGATTTTTGAGGGCCACTTGACGAACTCTTCATGCTTGATTTCTGTGAGGACTTGGGCAATGGGAGCATTAAGCGGAGGCAACACCATCTCAGTGCGGTGAGGTGGAGTACGAGGTCGCTTATCATTCGTCCACCTTGAGTCCCGATTAGGCTTCTTGCTCCTTCGTTCATCGTCCTTATAATCAGATCGCCTTGTATCAGGCTCTTTCCTCTTGTGGTCCTCCTTCCCTCTTCGCCTCCGTTTGGCTTCGGCCAATTCCTCCGTGGCGATGTACTTATCGGCTTTACTTTGAAGGACGGACAATGTCTCCGGAACGTTCTTGGACAGAGAATCGAATAAGGGACCTGGGCGAAGTCCCTCCATCATTGCCATGACGACCACCTTATCACTAGGGTCTTCAACTTCTAATATAGCCTGGTTAAATCGCTTCACATAATCCTTCAAGTTCTCCGTTTCCTTCTGGTGGATGGTGAAAAGATGGGACGCATTCTTCTGCCTGACCGTGCAGCTTATGAAATTAGCAACGAAAAGTCTGCTCAGTTCACCAAATGAATCTATGGTTCCGGGAGTCAACTTTCGGAATCACGATCTCGCCGTCCCCTTTAGTGTAGCAGAAAAAACTTTACACATGACCTCATCCGAGTAATCCTGGAGATGCATCAGATTTTTATAAGAATCCAGGTGATCCATAGGATCCGTTTTGCCTTTATAGATCCCGAGCTGAGCAGGCAATTTGAACCTGGATGACACCTTGGCTCTCATTATCCTTTGGGTAAAAGGTGGTTCAGTTTGCCTGATCAAAGCGTCTACAGTTATTGGGGCACCGGTCCCCGTGTTGATGGTGTCCAGGCGAGCGTCCAAATCCCTAATTTTCTGGGAGGTGGACATGTCTTATTCCTGATGGACCCGACGAGGGGATCTGCCCCGTCTAATTCCGTTTTCCTGCTCTGGCGTCTTACTGGATGATGACCCTGATGATGGGCTTCTTTCTCGTCGAGGGTGAAGGCTAGGAGAGAGACAACATCTGTCTCTTCCGGTGCTATGGTGACTTTGGGATACATTCCCTGATAGGTGAGAACGACGAGGAGCCAGAGAAGGTGGTGGTTGATTATTCGTGGTGAGATGCTGTATAAGGAGGGCATTATTTTCATTCATGATTCTCATCTGTTCGGCCATCCCACGTATCTCATGATGAAGGCCCTCTAGATCTGGAGCTTGGCTAGTGTTGGCCATTGGACGTACTCTGTTATCCAAAGGGCTGCTAGTGCTTGGTCTGGATAATAATCGGCTGCGCAGGTGCATAGGAACTAGAGAACTATCGTTCCCACAGACGGCGCCAAACTGTTGTGGTAAAAATTTGGATGAGAAACCAACAGTCAGAATTGCTCCTCGGCCTCGGCGTTGGACCTCGGCTAAAACTAGGCAACCTGCACAGTAGTGAAACAAAAGTAATCGGCCATGGTGAGGCCGCTCAAAACCCCTCCGGCGTGTGTATCAGACCAAGGCGATCAGGAGATAAATTAAGGCAGTATGGAGAACACGACAATAAGTGTGTGTAGTGCCTGTGTTGAGCGTACCTTTTTGATTGTGGGGGAGCGGCCTTTATATAGACGGGAGAACTGAGTCGTGTCAGTGTTGTATGGCGAATTCCTCGGAAGGATAAGCATGGGAGAATATCCCAATTCAATCTGGAGATTAACTAGGAGGCTGCCAACTGGTAATCTGTCCGTAATTATAGGCGTCATTGTGGAGTTGGAGTCTATTGGAGACAGTTCTCTTGTAGAGGTGGAACTCTGTATGGAGATGGACTTCGATCAGGTACAAGAGTGGTGATAGCATACCTCTAATGGAGATGGAGTCCTTATGGAGAGTAAAGTCTTTAAGAAGATGTCACTGCCTTGGGCGAGGTAGATCATCTCGCCCTATGGCGATGTGGAGGGAATATGCAAATAGAGTGGAGCTCAATTCATTAATAATATAAGGCGACCTGGAAGGTGAGTTTGTAGATATAAGGCGACGTACCCTGCTCGGAACATTTTATGATTCAGGACTTGTTCAAATTATCCCACATCAATTTTATTAAAAGAAAAGTTTGCCATCAACCCCATTCACCCCCCTCTAGGGTTGATTACCTGTGCAACATATATTAATTGAAAGTCATGTAATTAATAATTTTTAAAAAAATGTATCTAATTAATAAATTTAAAATTTATAAACATTTAAAATCCTTATAATTTTATAAATTTCAAATTCATGTATTTAAAATCCACTAACCAAATTAGAAGAATTTGAACTGCGTGAAATTTGTCTGGTCGCGTGTTTTCTCTACACATTGACTAATCCTTGGTCCTACGGTGGACTTGTCTGGAAATGTCTGGTCAAAGTTCATTACTACTTTCTTAAATGCTTCTTAAATTTCTGGGAAACATATGCTAACTCATCCAGTAGAAAAGGTTGGAAATATTTGGGACGTTGTTTGTTGAGTGAATGTTTTGACTTGCCAATATAATTGTGGGTGTTTGTAAAAACTGTAAAGATTACTGAAAGTTGGTTTTTGAAAACGGTGTCAAAATAATAGAATAACTTTTCATAATCAATTTTTAAATAATTTTAAAAAACATTAATTGAGAATCAGAAGTATCAATTATGCCAAACAAGATGGCAGAGATGCCAAAAACCACTAACTAGAATCACTCAAACATTTGCAAAGAGAGCTATTTTTTTTTTTATAAACACACAAAAAAAGGTTTTCAGCGAACACTCAGAAATTGTGTGAAAAGAATTGTTTTCACTCTAAAATATACTTTTATCAAAAATTCATTGGGGAAAATTACAATAACCTCCTTTGCTTTTAATACCTTTAATGCTGATTTTGCCCTCTCTTTTTGGAAATTATAATTACCTACCCTAAAGTTCAGAGTTTTGTTACATACTTTCCCTCCATGATGACATCATCAGTAAAAACTCAATTAATACCCATTTTAACCCTCTTGTGTTACCCCATCTCTCCACACGCGCGCACAAACACAACAAAATAAAAATCCGCAATCAAACACAAAATCAATTTTCAAATCAAAAACACAATCAACAACTCCCAAGTCAATGTTCAAATCAACATCCAAAATTAACAATTGACCAAAATTCTAATTTTTTGATCAGAAACTTTAATTGATTGAAGCTCACAAATCTCTCTCTCTCTCTCTCTCTCTCAATATATATATATATATGTTTGTGTATAGAAAGAGATGATGGGTGTGGGTGTATAATTGGCGGAGATTATGATTGTGGTGGGTGCAATGTGGTGGTGGTTTTGCTTAAAAATTGGGGTGTAGCCACGGTGGTTATGAGATGAGAGGGAGAGAGAGAGAGATGCTAAGCCACAAGGGTATTAATGTAATTGCATCATCTCCATTAGCTCCCTCAAGAGACAAACTACTGATAAGAGAGATTAGTATAATTTTAAAAAGTGAGAGGAGAATTTGATGTGGGGTAAAATATTCGCCTACCAAGCTAGGCACATCGCCTGAAAGATCATATTACCCTATCACCACTACAGTCCTGATTGTCCATGGCTCTTCGCCACTGTTGCTTATCTCATCAGTACACCAGGGGATGCTATATTATCTCTATATTGCCAATGGGCGAGGTGGGTTACTTCGCCTTATCATAGACCAAACCCATGAGGACTCTACCTCTCTAAAGAGTCTACCACCCCGAGACTCCTCCATCACCCTGCCTGATCAGAGTCTGCTTCCATGAGGATTTCACCTCTACAAGGGAATTATCTCCATTAGACTCCAACTCCATCACGACTCCTATAATTGCGGATTGCTCTCCGTATGACAATCTCCTATTATCTCTCCTATATTTCAGGGATATACTTCCCAAATATAGCTATTCGGAAATCACTCCTAATTATCCATATACGAATCTCCAACATCCCCACCTATATAAAGTCACTCCCCCATAACAAAAAGGGATGCTAAATAATTCAGATTTAAATATTACATATTGTTTGCTCGGTTTATATTCACCTTGGTCTGATCTCCACGCCGGAGAGATTTTGAGTGGCCTCACCCTGACCGATCACGTTTGTTCGTAGTCTGTGCAGGTCGTTCGAATAATTGCCAAGGTCCATTGCCAAGGTGAAAGGAACAATTCTGACTATTGGTTACTCGCTCAGATTTCTACCACAACAGAATCTATATTCAAAGTAAACTTCAGGGAGATTATTCTAAAACAAGAAGAGACTAATAAGGCTATTTTGTAAGTTTTTTTGTGATGATTATCGTGGTTGAACCTTCCAGGAAGCGCATCTCATAGCATTCCCACCATGCTTCGCTATATTTAAACCAAATTATAATTCAAAAATTATTTATTTTATTTTTATTAGTTATTTTTTTTATACTAATTTCATCAACCTCTCTATTCTAATTTTATTTTATTATAATATTAATTTTATATTATTTTTTTGGTATTTTTTCTTGTATTGTACAACTTTTTTTTAGCAATGGTCATATTTTTTAAATAGTCTCATTATTTCAATAGTTATATTTTTTAAAAGGTATATTTTTAAAATGATCATATTATTTCAATAGTGTTATTTTTTTATAAAGTATATTTTTAACATGATCATATGGTCATATTTTAATTAACCTCGTGAAAAAACAAGTTAAATAGACTAGCTAATAGCCTAGTCATCTTAAAATTAATAATTGTTACAAAAACTTTTGGCTTAGTTTCACAAATACTACCTAAGTTATCACATTTTATCACTTTCACCTCCTCATTTAAAGAGTGAATGATATTGAATTTTTTTATTATTTAATTATATTACTTACACTCTTCCGTTACTAATATATTTAAAATAATTATGAAAATCGATCACATGTTGTCTATCTGCTTAATTAACTTTTCTTATGTCTAAAGATTTAGGAAATATTTGTGAAACTAAGCCTAAACTTTTTACAATAGACGAGCGACTATATCATTGGTACATAGTAAAAATAATTAAAAAAAAAATTACATTAGGCGAGCGACTGTAGCATCAGTACATATTAAAAAATATATATTTTTTTTCCTTCTCTTTTCTCTCTTAACCCTTCTCTTTTCTCTCTCTCCCCTCACGGCATGGTTCTGCCCCTCCATTCCATGTGTGGATCTACTCAATCCAGTCCCAATTGCAAGCCCGCAATGAATGACTTGCGGTCCAGGTCATCGAGTTTTGAAGCCCTGGTAAATGATAAGAGAATTGCTCCTGGGACGATAATTATCCATAAGGTAAAAAAATTTAAACCCTTGGCCATGGATGGAAATTGAAATACTATGTATAGATGTGCGATTGGGACTCGATTGCAAGTCGATGTATCGGTGGCAATTGCAATGATGTAGTATCCATTGGGTCTAACCATCAACATCCATCCACTCGATTCACTCTTTCAAGGGCTCCATTCATATATTTAGAGGTTTCGTTGACTGTGTGCGCAGTGGAATGGTTGGAAACATGGTGGCGAGCCAGAAATTGGGTAGTGCCGGAATGACGGCGGTGGGTCGTGTGCAAATTGTAAGCAATTAAAAAATAGTCGTTTAAGGAATTGAGAAAAGTGCCGAGCATTATTGGGAATTAGGGGTGCACAAAAGATCCAAAAGAATTGAGAATCGAACTAACTCGATTTCATTGGATTGGTTTGATTCGGTCCTACCATGCTCATCGTTCGATTCTAGGTCTGAAAATTGTAGATCCGAACAATTCGGTTCGATTCTCGGGTCTGTAAGATTTTTCTACCCTGAATCGAACCGAACCGAAATAGAATCAAATAAGGAACCAAAGTTTAGACCCGATCATATAGTAATACAGTGCACTCACTACACACAATTATTGTTCATACTGTATAAATCAATGATGGAGAACCAACCCAATCCGATAGAGAAAGAATCGAAAAACCGAACCGATCTTACTCTAGTTGGTTCGATTCGGTTCCTTTAGACGATCGGTTCAATTTTGGGTCTGTTACAGAGCTGAACCGAATCGAACCATGCAACCCCTATTGAGAATAGCTAAACTAGAAAATTATTATTGAAGAGGCTTGTAGGAATTAGCGATGGGTCCTATAGAAAATTGCATTTTTTGTACTAGAAAATTTCCTTTCCTTCTTTGCCTTAAGTTTCAAGTTAAATCAAGCCTTTCTTTTCCAAACAAGTTCAATGGACACAAATAACTTTTGATAGAAATTCGATTATTTTCACTCCAATGTGTTTCTTAAAAGAAAATCTTTATCCAAAATTTTACAATTAAGTTCGCAAACACTCTCTCAACTATGAGTATCACTTCACCCCAGTAACTACAGAAAGAATCCCTTGAACATGAAAGCAATACCATGACCATTTCCCCATTTAGATTATGTGGGGCGTAAGTGTTGTAAAAGATAGAGATAAATCAAAAATAGACCCCTGCGGTGGTTGCACGACGGCTAGAAGAGGTGGACGGTGTTTAAAGGTTTGTTGAACCTAGCCACAAAACAAGAATAATGAGAACTATCACCTGAATTGTTATGGGAATAGCTCTCTAATGGTCAAATTAAATGACCGATGAATACAAAATGCATGTAGAGAGAGACCGAGTAAGAGAGTTTAAGTTTATAGTAACTAAAATTGTATACCTTTGAAAGAATAAAGCCTGGCCTTATATATCACAATTAGGCACGTACCTAGAAGCGTCAACTATCATGTCACTAGATAGACTGCAGCTCGGTGCGTGTTTGGACGCGTTGACTGTTGTGTTAGTGAGTAGGCTACTGACCTAGTCAGTCCCTAAGGCACGACTAATAGCTAGCCTATCATGTAACCAGTGTTTATCCGAGCGAGCAGGCTATCGAAGGAGACCTCACCATGTTTTTCACCTTTTGTCCCCTGATGTGCCTTGGGATCACTGCCGACTATTGTGTCTTGACTAAGCTCCGATGCAAAGATCTCACTGAGCTTGCTATAGGAGCTCCTACCTCAGCCACAGCTAGTACTTGGTATTTTATCCTTTCACAATTGCTCCTCAGTTCGCATGAGCTCGATCATTGCTAACCAAAGTCATATGAGATGTATGTTTGTAATATACTTGGTGTGGAGAAGCTCAGGCGATGAAGCTGATTGATGCCTACAAGTTGTCTCCTCATTGTACTTGGTTGTCATTTCAGCATGTCGTGTCATTGTGCGTCGCCATCTGATTTGTTTAAAGCTCGGTCTGGGCGTGGATGCCAAAGAGTCTCTCCTACCATTAGGCACTATTTGGTGGCAAGTTGCGGTGCTCTGTTTTCCATGTGTCAGCACCTAGTTGGCTAAGAGCAAAAAGTTGGTGTGGGAGCCGAAGTACCCTAAGTGCATGTTTGGTAGAAATCTCGCCCTTTAAGCTTCCTATAAATCTTTTGGCTTTCCTTAGCCATTGTTCTCTTCATTTCACAACTTTTAGAGAGAGAAAATGCCCTTGAGTTCTGTTGTCGTCGTCCATTCGCTGCCTCTAATCCTAATTTTGACTCCAACAATCATCACTTGTGACTTGATTATAGTTCTCCAGGAGTCTTCCAATCATTTTTGTAAGTACTTAGTTTGGTTTTTCTATAAACTTTTTTTGCAATGCATATCTATTCGTGCCACAATTTTTTTGATTCTATTTTGACCCATCTCGGTCTGCATTTGATGCCCCTGGATTTGATTTTGTAATGTCTAATGTTATTTGATGAAGCTTGTATGGCTATTGTTTGTCGTCATTGATTTCTGGCTTTGGCATGTTCGCCATTGATGAGTTTTCGACATTTCTTGTTTTCGTGGTTCGGGTCGCCCCTGACTTATTTTCCTTGATGAAACGAGTCACTGAATCTATGATTTCTGATGGCTTAAAAGTTAAAAATTTGCCTTGAAAATCTGTCTTCTAGGATTAAGGCTTTTCCCCCTTA
Organism: Actinidia arguta var. hypoleuca; assembly: GCA_030159115.1. Lineage (NCBI taxonomy): Eukaryota > Viridiplantae > Streptophyta > Magnoliopsida > Ericales > Actinidiaceae > Actinidia > Actinidia arguta. The sequence continues at coordinate 10,147,709 of BRYE01000009.1, read as the reverse complement.
ATCCCTTCTGTTACCGAGATGGGTTCGAGGCCAGAGTAAGGCTTAAGAGTTGTCCATTAATAAAATGTCGATATACCTCATAGGTGAGAGCTCAAAGTTCTCTGGGAGCTCGGCTAACTCTACCCATTTGTCAAACCTCAAGGCGTAGAGCTTGAAGCTCACGGGGAACTCGACTTACTCTGCGCCAATATGTTTGTCATTTACATAGCTGAGTCGCTCTTACCGTTTTGCTTCTATTTTTAGAATATGAAGTTGAATCGAGCTCAACTACTAGTGCATAATAACAGTGCCATGAACAAGTTTATGACCAACCACAGCATTTCGAACGACGTTCTAATAGAAAGGTCAAGCCCCAATAAGGATGCCAACGTAATAAAGGGAGATGGGAACTGCATCCTGATCCGTATTTTATTGATTTACCAAGAGGGCCTTAGGTTCCGTATTAGTCTAATGTTGAAGGAGGTTATGGCTTGGTGCTGGCTCACCTTCAT
>BRYE01000009.1:10127218-10129718 GCA_030159115.1 Actinidia arguta var. hypoleuca | reverse complement strand
GTTCCTTTAAGATATCCTATGAAATAGCACCATTTTGGCTTAGTATCCAAATTCTTAGTCTTTTCCTTAAAAACATACGCTGGACACCTCCATATCCTATAGTGTTGTACACTAACCTTACGGGAGTGTTTGAAACAAATTTAGTTAGAACTGAGTTCATAATATATATACCCTTATTTATAAAATATATCCATATAGAAACTTTGGTGGATCAGAATAATTCATCATAGATCTCATAATGTCTTTAGATAAATTAGGGACATATGATCGCATGATATAATAGAACAACATCCAATTGTATGATAAAATAAATTCTCATTCTAAATTATAATTAAATATTTGGACATGTGGGCACATAATTCTCAATACAAGCTGCGGTTGCCCTTATAGTATTGGTCCTCATCTCAGGATCTAAAGCCGCGAATGACCTCAGTTTTCCCCCTATTTTACCTACGGTTGGAGATTAGGTTGAACACCCGTTTATAAAAGGTGGTGATGCTGCATTGAGCTCTGTAAAACTAGATATGGCCTCAAAGTCAAGGAATCTTGGCGGTGTTGTTGCCTCGAATAAGTCCAAAGTTGTGGTTCCTCCTACGAAAGTCTAAGTCCCTCCTCTAGTCCAAGATCCGAATCCTGCTCTTACCGTTCTCGCATTCCTTGCTTTTCTATCGTCAAAAACGAGTTTACCATCCTTCCTGCTCCTAAAAAATAAAAAGGGAAGGCACTTGATGTGGGTTCTTCTAGAGGATGAAAGTGGGGGAAAAAGCATGCTCAGTGGGCACCTTGTCCCCCACTGATTACTTGAGATCTGAAATCCATAGTTTAATGTTGTTGAGCTCGGGCAAAAGGTCACCACGGCCAATTCAACACATAATCATGACACCTGTCAGCCCTGGAGTAAACTTTCATGCTTCCTCAAGATGTGCAGACCTCGCTACAGAAGAGGAGAAGGTTGTTGCCCATCTCTTAATCATGCAACATTTGTAAGTAAGCAGCCAAGTTATTATACATTCATTGTTTTTAGAATAACACTTCTGAATTTTTGTTTTGCACATTCGTAAAGCTTTAAAGGGTTCTGGAGTAAAACCGAGATCGCATCTTCAAGTGTTCCTCTGAGCTTAAGAAGGCCCAAAAGAATGGCCACACTTTGGAAGATGAGTTGAAGAAGACCAAGTAAGCTCCGGCTACCAAAGTGAAAGCTCGCAAGGCCAGGTGATGTTGTGAAGTTCCTAATTAAGGTTGATGTTGCCTAGGAAAAGATGAACCAAGTTCTACATGACCTGGCTGAGCTGTAAAAGGTATTCACGAACCCAGTGTATAAGCAGGTGTTTAACTGGTGTTACAACTGGGTTGGGGAATCCTACATAAGATAGGTGATCGAGCTTCGCCCAAACATTTTTAAAGAAGGCCGGCCTATTTGAAGGAGTTTAGTACTCTTGTAGAGCATCCAGTATGGACAACAACAACACTACAGGTAACTCTCCAAGGTTTGCCTGAGCCTTATTAGCCCATGTTGCTAAGATTTAATGAAGAAGACTATATGAAACAGCCGGTAGAAGAGGGAGATAAAGGTGGTGTCAAGGTTGGGGACGTTGGGGCGGTGAACAAGTTCATGGCCGGAGTAAGGGAAGAAGGAGTTGGAGCTGGGGGTCAAGACATCCTCGTTGAAGTGTAATGTGTTTTATTGTCTTAAAGGGGATGGTCCTTCAAAAAAATTTGTACCTATAATTTGTAAATGTTTTTGTTTTGAACCATCTTTTTTTGAAAATGAATCTTTAAGTACTTTTGCTTATGAAATGTTTTTCTCTTTCCAGTTCGGTCTTACCCTTACTTTGGACTTAGCTTATTTCTGCGTATTGAATGCTTTAGGACCTCCGAGTTCAGTGTTCTAATAGCTTGCCAATGCCTTTAACGAATATCTGATTTTCTACATTGCTTGGTATCTTTAAGACAATCTTGAGCTCGGTGGTCAGACATCTCGAAGAACAAGTCGTATCATACCTTAGCAAATATTAGTTATTTGTAGCATCGTTGTAGTTGTTTCTCTTGACTTGTCTCAAATCGGTTAAACGAAATCATGCCTTAGCGAGAATATGTTATTCTACATGTCTTTTACTCTGAATGCTCCTGAGTTGGGTACTCAAACAACTTGTCATTAAGTTTTGTGCATGCCTTTAGCAAAATTTTGTTGTTCTTCATGCAATAGCATGGGTGATGATTTTGTTAGGAATTGTATATCCACATATCCAAATATTTAATAATTATTTGAAATGAAAATTTATTTTTATCGTGTACATTGGATGTTGTTCTATTATATCATAAGATGATATGGATATTATCATATATCATGAGATGATATGTCCTTAAGTTATCTAAAGATACGATAATTATGTGAAAATGATATTTGCATACAAGAGATATCAGTCGTTAATCCTAGTAACTTTAATTGAGTTCGTAGTTGGTGATAAATTTGAACGTCTCATCTTCAAATACTATAATA
>BRYE01000009.1:10119718-10122218 GCA_030159115.1 Actinidia arguta var. hypoleuca | reverse complement strand
TTTAAACCTTCTCGATCATAGTATTGACATTTTATATCGTATGTCATATATGTGTAGGAACGCCAAGTGTAGCACTTAGCCAAGGAAACCAAGGTGAGTAACAAGATGCCATGGACAAAACCTATGTATCTTCAAAAGTGTTTTCAATACGTATTATGTTATATGTAACTATTTTTCCATGCTTTCAATGCATCAATGATTATGTTCTAAATATGAATGCCATGCCTTTCAAAGTAGTCAATGTTACTATGCTATGTATTGAAATCCATGGATGCATGATTTACAAGAAAAGCTAATTATGTTCAAGATAAGCAAGTATAGTGACACTCGGGGTCCCCCGTGGTGGGACTTTAATCTAGCCTAAGGTCCTAAGGTAGATGGGGGACATTAAATAAGTTCCATCTACACAGTGAGATATCTCTGGCCAAAAGAGCCACCCGACCTATATGGTCATCCAGTTCAGCCGAGTTGTCATAGTTTCAGTATATGATATGTACAAGTACAAAAGCAAGTATGCCAAAATTCTGTGAGCTTCCAGTTATGAAAGTTTATATTTTCAGAAAAGATATGTATGCTCACATGTTTAAGCTAAATGATATGAGTATGTTATGAAATAATCCATGGTATTTTATGTTCATGCATCTGTTGTTATTCACTAAGCTTTTAGCTTACGTTTTCGAAAACCTTTTCAGGAGACCAGTCCGAGGAGCAGTAAGAAGAAGATAGCAAGTAGACTTTAGTTTTGTGGCCAATGGCCTTATATTGTTTTGTAAGGGCTAGACCCTATATTATGTAATGATGTATGTGGGAAGTTTAAAGCTTAGGCACAGCTCTGTATACAGTGTGCACACTCTACTTTATTATTTTCAGTATTATGACGCTTCCGCAAAAGAAAAAGAAAAAGAAAAATTATACCAATTTGAATGAGTATGCACAAGTTAAAGATAAGTAGGCCTTGGCGGCAAGCCGCCGGCCGGTGACGAACCGTCGATCCGCATAGACCGGGTTGCGGGGTGTTACAGCTGCATGCTACAGCCTGCAGTTGTGGCAGCAGCAAGACAGTCGTAGCATGTGACTTCTAGATACGTAGGGATAGCAACCAGCCTGCAGAGGCAGTAGCGCCTTAACAAGGTAGCAAGCAACTGCAAAAAAGAAAATTCAGGGCTATAGCAACTTGGGTTTCAACCTTGATTTATCGTGATATTCAAGGTATCCCGAACCCTCTCCTATTCAACGTTATTTTCAGTAGTTGTTGGAGGTTAATAATATTTTTGTGCAAGTTTGCGCCATTTTTCAATCGTTCGGTATTCTCGCGAATCAACAAGCGTTTGATGCCTCTTTGCTTGATATTTCTTTGAATCAACAGGTTTAGGGAAGAAACCTGAATCGGTATTCTTCAAAATCAACGGTTAGGGTTTGGTTTTCAATTTCTTGTTTGTAGTCGCTGTATCAATGGCCCAGTCCATCTAGACCTCAATTTACTAGGAAAAAGATGAAGACGGAAATTGTATAAAAGAACCTTTTGATTAGGTTCAAAGGTATTGCGAATGATATTCTTATCATAAAATGCTTTGACCTTTTCTTTGAAAATGCGAGCGTTTTCATACAAATCCCAACTTAACTCCTCAAGTTCATTTATTTGTAGTTTTCTATGACAACCAAAGCTTGGGGCATGCTATAATTCAACTGTTTAATAACCCAATATGCCTGATGTTCTATTTCTATTGGAAAATGGCATGCTTTGCCATAAACAAGCCTGTAGGAAGACATGCCCAACAATGTTTTATATGCAGTATAGTATGCCCACAAGGATCGATCAATCGAAGTGACCAATCCTTACGATTTGGGTTGACCGTTTTTTTGAGAATTGATTTAATCTCCCTATTAGCTAACTCAGCTTGTCCATTGGTTTGAGGATGATATGTTGTGGACACCTTGTGCGTAATGCCATACTTACCCACTAAAGATTCAAATGGTTTGTTACAAAAATGAGTCCCTTAGTTGCTAATAACTTCCATAGGCATCCCAAATCGAGAAAAAATATTTTCTTTCAAAATGTTTTTTATCACTTTGTGGTCATCAGTTCGAGTGGGGATTGCTTCAACCCACCTAGATACATAGTCGATAGCCAAAAGTATATATAAATACCCAAATGAATTTGTAAATAGACCCATAAAGTCTATCCCCCAATAATCAAAAATCTCTATGACAATTATGGGGGACATAGGCCAACTGTTGGCACTTATTACAAGTTTTGTAGTAATTAAATGAGTCTTTCAATTAAGTTGGCCAATAAAAATCATATTGTAAAATTTTTATTGCCATTTTTTTTGGCAAAAAAATGGCCTCCAGATGCCTCTGTGTGACAAAAAGAAAGGATATTTGGAATTTTTGCATCTAAAATACATTGTCTTAGGATTTGGTCTGGACAATACTCAAATAGGTATGGATCATCAAATACAAACCTTATAACTTCTACAAAAAAAATTCTCTTTTCTTG
>BRYE01000009.1:10112218-10114718 GCA_030159115.1 Actinidia arguta var. hypoleuca | reverse complement strand
AATTGGAGCCATAAAAGTACAACAGAGTGCGGGTACGTGTATCGAGAGCCATCATCAAAAATTAGGAGTGAAAAAGAAGTTGATAAAACCATTGCACCAAAAGAGGTAAAACAAGGAGAGGATGAGTCAAGGGGGTTAAAGAGTAAAAAGAGTAAAGAGAAAGATCATGAGGGTAATTCTGAACCATCAAATAAAGTGTCTAATGAGATAACCATTGAGAATTTGAAACATGCTCCATTCCCACATCGGTTGACTAAGGCGAGTAAAGCGAACTTGAATGCTGAAATTTATGATATCTTTAAACAAGTTCGAATTAATATACCTATATTAGATGCTATTTAACAAATCCCTTCTTATTCCAAGTTCTTGAAGGACTTATGTATTGTGAAAAGAAAGTTGCATGTTAAAGAGACGACGATGATGAATGAGAGTCAGAGTGCAATCCTTCAATGCAAATCGGTGCCGAAGTACAAGGACCCCGGTTGTCCTACTATTCGGTTTATAATAGGGGGTTATAGGATTGATCGAGCACTTCTTGACTTAGGTTCTAGTGTTAATCTTTTGTCATATTCTGTGCATAAAAAATTAGGTCTGGGAGAACTTAAGCCAACACGTGTTACACTCGAGTTAGCCGATCGATCCATTAAGGTCCCTAGAGGTGTTCTAGAGGATGTGCTTATCCAAGTTGACATAGTTTACTATCCGGTGGACTTCATTATTTTAGATATCCAACTCGTAGAGTCCAAGTCTTATAAGCATCGTATTCCTGTCATCTTAGGTCGACCCTTCCTAGCTACTGCGAATGCTATTATTCATTGTAGGAATGGGTTACTTAAGCTCTCATTTGGTAATATAACTTTAGAGATAAATATTTTCACTGTGGTTAATCAATCATCAGAAGTAGATCAAATTGAGAAGGTAAATTTTATTGAGTCTGTCATACAAGAACATGTGGACTGTGAGATCATGGAGAATCTAATTGAGAGAATTTTAGTTGAGAATGAGTCTAATGATCAATTGGAGTATAAGTGCATGAATCTTAAGAATTTGTCTAATAAAAGTGGAGAGAGTAATTTTACTATGCATATGGTCTTTAGACTTCTACTTTTTGATCTTCGCAATTAAATTTTTGAAGGATGTGTATGAACTACCGAAAGTTAAAAAAATCAAAGATAAAACTTGTGCATGACCAACATAGTTTGTGTAAATCTTTTGAAGTTGGTCATAAGGTCCGTCTATACAATTCTCAATTACACTTATTTTCATGTAAGTTGTAACGCCCCGCAACTCGGTCTATGCGGATCGACGGTACGTCACCGGCCGGCAGCTTGCTGCCAAGGCCTACTTATCTTTAACCTGTGCATACTCATTCAAATTGGTATAATTTTTCTTTTTCGAAAGCGTCATAATACTGAAAATAATAAAGTAGAGTGTGCACACTGTATACAGAGTTGTGCCTAAGTTTTAAACTTTCTACATACATCACATGGCCAAATTAAGTTATGCATGACTTGGCCGTACATCACTACATAATATAGGGTCTAGCCCTTACAAAATAACATAAGGCCATTGGCCACAAAACTAAAGTCTACTTGCTATCTTCTTCTTACTGCTCCTCGGGCTGGTCTCCTAAAAAGGTTTTCGAAAACGTAAGCTAAAAGCTTAGTGAATAACAACAGATGCATGAACATAAAATACCATGGATTATTTCGTAACATACTTATATCATTTAACTTAAACATGTGAGCATACATATCTTTTCTGAAAACATAAACTTTCATAAACTTGAAGCTCACAGAATCTTGGCATACTTGCTTTTGTACTCGTACATATCATATACTGAAAATATGACAACTCGGCTGAACTGGATGACCATATAGGTCGGGTGGCTCTTTTGGCCAGAGATATCTCACTTTGTAGATGGAACTTATTTTATGTCCCCCATCTACCTTAGTACCTTAGGACCTTAGGCTAGATTAAAGTCCCACCACGGGGGACCCCGAGTGTCACTATACTTGCTTATCTTGAACATACTTAGTTTTTCTTGTAAATCATGCATCCATGGATTTCAATACATAGTATAGTAACATTGCGTACTTTGAAAGGCATGGCATTCATATTTAGAATATAATCATTGATGCATTAAAAGTATGGAAAAACGGTTACATATAACACAATACGTATTGAAAACACTTTTGAAGATACATAGGTTTTGTCCATGGCATCATGTTACTCACCTGGGTTTCCTTGGCTAGATGCTACGTCGTGTGTCCCTACATGTAAGGGATAGAAACGTCAATGGCTAGGTATAGTAACACGGTATTAATTGACTTAAAGTAATACTACTCTCCGTTTACCTTAGACACTTTTGTTCTAAATCAAAACCCTTAAACGTAGACCTAAGTCCTCTATTAAGTAGTTGAAGGGCTTAACATACTATGGCTATGATTATGGCGTTTTAAAAGAAAAGGGTCCATAACTGTCTGAAATTGGTTTTGGA
>BRYE01000009.1:10082218-10092218 GCA_030159115.1 Actinidia arguta var. hypoleuca | reverse complement strand
TCTAGGGGAAAGAAAAAAAAAGGGAGGGGAGGGGAGGGGAGGGGAGGGGGGCAAAGTTTATAAATGAATAAATTTCAGATTTAACGAGGAGTCATTTTGTGAACATTTTGGTCTTGCACTCTTTGGCTTTTCAAATAAAAGTATAAATTTATTAAAATGTTACCACGACCACGACCTTCATGGTCACGTAGAATAGATAAATCTTACTATTTGCTATTTTTAGACAGTGCATATTTAGTAATATATTTTTATTATATATGCCAATGTGGGGTTCTTGTTTATTAAGTGAGAGGAGAGAAAATCAAGGATAGACACTCGCGGTGGTTCTACGGTTACGTAGAGTTTCAACCCTCCGTCTGGTTAACCAACGGCGTCCTACCTGTAAACACAGGAACAATGAGACCTGCTGTAGAGCTGTTTTCAAAAGACGGCCTTCCGACGGTCAAGTCAAACGTTCAGAAATGTCAAGAGAGAAAAATATATGTATCTTCTAATAGTAAGGTTTCACGTACCTCGTTGAGAACAACAGTGTTCTCTTTTATTCCTTAGTGCATGGCTCGACATGCTAGTTGTTTGGTCACTTGACAAACTGAAGCTCGGCACGTGCTTGTACGCGCTAGCTACTATGTCAGTGAGTAGTCGGTTGACCCAGCCATGCCTCTACGGCGTGGCTAGTAGCTCATGATCAACTGTCAGCATCTCAATTCGAGCGTAGAGGTTGTCAAAAAAAACTCTGACATGAAAGTCACCCTCTGTCCCCTGACATCCCTCAAAAATATTGCCAGCCATTATCCCTCGCCCCAACTTTCGGTGCAATTATTATTCCGAGCTAACTGAGCTTCTAACGCAATTCTTGGTCCGAGCTCATTGAGTTGCGGCACCTCAGATGTAACGAAGGCCTTGGCTCAGATTGCATGTCTTTAGTAGTGACTACTCTGAGCTTCGGTGCAGAGAACCTCTGAGCTCACTCTATAGCAAAGGCTCGACATAGACCTCTACCCTAGCAAGGCAATACTTAATGGTGTCTACACAGAGCTCTGGTGCAGGGGACCACCGGGCTTGCTTTCTAGCATTAGCTCGATGGAGGTCCCTATCCTAGCAAGGCCAGTACTCAATGGTGTCTACACCAAGCTCTGGCGTAGAGGACCAGCAGGCTTGCTTCCTAGCATTAGCTCGGCGGAGATCCCTGCCCTAGCAAGGCCAAATTACGTCGTTGTATAAGTTATCCCCTTACAATGATCCCTAAGTTCGCATGAGTTGGGTATATGCTCACCGAGATCATGTGAGCTAGACGTATTTATTCTTTGAGAGTTTCTTGGTGGTGAAGCCGGTACCCGCTAGATGTCCTTCCTTTGTCTAGGTTTGTCATTCCGCCATAAATGTTGGAGACACGCATCTAAGTTTGGTTAGGCTGCGGGCATGTTCGAACTCATGCACCAAAGTCCTCCACCCACCCCTAGGGCTCTTTTGGTGTGTACACGCGATTGAACAGTTTTCACATGCACGTGTCCCCTAGGTTCTGAGAGGCAGTTACTAGTGTGTAGCTCCATGAGCCCACTAAAACGCGTTTTAGCTTTTTTCCCGCCTCTTCACTTTCCTTATTCAGCATCTGTTTGGCTATCATTTTTTACCATTATATTTTGAATCTTTGAGAGTGTTCTAGAGAGAGAAAGAGCATCCATCCCTTTGCTTCCACTGTTCCAATTTTTGACGACTAATCCTCGATCTCTGCGATGTCGACCGCCTTATGATCTTAACTTTGGTAAGCTTCTGGTGCTCAGATACCTACTGTGTACATCTGTGTTCTCGCATTTGAGTTTTTTGTTTTTGTTAGTCTGTTGTTATCTGTGTTTGGTTTTTTGACTTTTGCTTGGCCGCCATCGCTGGAACTTTATGTCTCTGTGAGCTCGGTCATCCTTAACCCATCCTTGTCGATGAAGTGGATTCTTATTAACTTGAAGGATTAATGGACATATGGTTTTGTCGCCCAGGCCATTTTACTACTAAGATTAGTTCGAGGTAGTGGAAAGGTCTGATAATTGTTTGGCAGATGGCATTGCCAAGGAGGTGTTCAGCACTCTTATCGAGCTTAGATCTATTCTTAAAAGCTCATCATAACTATCTGGCTAAGTTCGTTCTAACTGTCTTGCTTCTATTTCCAAAACATGGAGTTGAACGAAGCTCAATTGCTGGTCCATAATGATGAGGCTTTGGAGAATTTTAAGAGAGTACACGGCATTCCCGCGAATGTCCAAATAGAGCATCCCGAGCTGAATGACGAGCCCCGCATGGAGAATAATTCGGACTACATCCCGGTTCGCATTTGGTGATCTACCAGGCTGGGCTTCGATTTTTTATTAGCCCGCTGCTGAAGGAAGTGATGGCACACTGCCAACTCACTTTTATGCAGGTGTCCGTCAACTTTGTCCACACCGTGCTCGCGGTGGATACGTTTGATGCAGATATTAGATAAACCCTTCGATGCCAAAGATTTGCTACATGTCAATATCGTAGTTCAGCCAAAAAGGGAGTCGGGCAACCCTTTCTAGAGGGTAATTATTATTGGCTCCTTAGGAGCCCCAATCAACCTCAAACGAGGTTGGTTGACGGCTACCCGGACAAAGACCAAGGTACAACAGGCGATTGGACGATTGAGAGTTTCGAGCTAGGGATGACGGTCTGTGGTCATTCCCGAGGTACAACGGCCACTTGCCCGATAGTAAGTATTTATTTTGTCGAGTCCTATTCTTCACGCTTTGCTAGTATTCCTTGTAGCGATGCTGATGTTTTTTTCTAACGCTTGTGCATATTTTAACGACAAGTTCAAATGCCATTTTGAGCAATGCAAGGAGGCCATCCCAGATACTAACAACAGGCAAGAATCTAGGGACATGTCCTCTCTACTTGCGTACGAACTGATTATAGGCATACGATTCCTTGTAGGGTTGCGAATCTTGTGAGGGTGAGCCTTCCTCCTTTACGCATCGAATGTCGGGCTCTGTGGGGAGAGACTTTCAGCCCAGAGAGACCTGAAGCCAAACTTTCCACGCATCAACTCCAAGCATGGATACAAGGTTTTGTAAAAGGGTCCACTTCAAACTCGTCCAGCCATACCTCCCTGAATCCTCTTCATAATGAGGAGGAAGAAGGTGTTGAGGCTACCAGCCAACTTGTTCTAAATAGAAATCAAAGTAGGATGACCCCCGTGGTTGAGCCAAAGGTTGCGTCCCTTCTCATTTTGATTTCAAGCTCAGACGACGAGCACTCCAACAACCTCGCCCGGGTTCCACTTCACCCGGTGAGTGGGGATGAAATTTCGCATCTTTTTTGTGAGGCCACTAAATCTGATATGAGGTTCAGAAATCTGAAGAAGAAGGTCACTTCGGCCATCGATCCTCTCGCGATAACAACTCCCCCCATCAGCCAGATTCCCCCGCCAACCGCGGATCCCATCGTGGAGCTTGTCGAGGCGATCGTTGGGGTTTCAATTGAGCTCGTCGGATGACCCTTCTCTAGGAAAATAGAAAGGGAAGGAGCTCATAGTGGGGATGCCCAAAAGGCTGAAGAAGAAGGTAGGGGAGGGGAGCTCGAGGGTTACTACCGACCTCTGGAAGCTTGAGTTTTCTACTTGTGAGCGTGGTAGGCAAGTTATAGTGGTTGGTTCTTCCCAGGACCACAATACTAGTGTGGCCCTTGTGCGTGCCATCTTGTTGCCTAATGATGTCACTGCCCTCAACGAGGAGGCCTCGGATGTGATCGGGTATCTGCTGGTGATGCAGCAAGTTCAGGTAAGAGTTGTGGCCTCGGTGTGTTTCAAGTTACACTTCTGATATTTAATGTTTTTTGTTTTTGTTTTTATTTTTGTTTTTATTTTTGTTTTTGCTCCAAAGAGTAGTCGGCTGAGCTGAAGAGGGCCAAAAAGAAGATTGGTGGCCTAGAATCGAAGCTTCACAAGGTCAAGCTCTCACTAATTGCCATTGATTAGCTGAATAAGGATCTGGTTGCTGCGGAACAAGCCTGGGATGTGAGTTATGCGTCTACAACTCAGGCTCAAAACAAGGTGGTGGTGGTTGTGGCTGCACTTGCCAAACTACAGGCAGTGGCGTGCAGCCCTATTTACGAGCGAGTTTTTAATAGAGGGTCAGCTGGGTTGGGACAACTATAGCAGGAAAGTCGCCGAAGTCCACTCTAAAGCTTTCTTGGAAGAGTGGCTTGCCTGCCTTATCGAGCTTGAGGTCCCTGAAGACAACCTAGCCTGGGCCAAGGCTGCCCCTACTCCCGAGTTCCCCGAGCCTTCTACGCCTTATTCGCTTATTGTTCTGCCTGACTTTGAGGAGGAGGAGTACGTCAATAGGCCGGAAGAGGATGAGGTTGTAGATGATGTCGTGGCTCCTTCCGACGAGGCTGCCCAGCTCGCGGGCGAGTTTGCAAATGATGTTATGGCTCCGTCTGACAAGACTGCCCAGCTTACAAATGAGGCGGGACAAGCGGCTACAGAGGGAGCTGGTGAAGATGCAGCTCTGAATCTCTCACCCGACCCCTGAATCGCACTTTTGTTTTACTTTTTTATTCACTTTGTAAAGACTTATTTCTTTCCAAACTTGTCAGTAGAATTTCATTTTGATTTTCAGCTCGTATGCATGAGATTTGTCTTTTTCGCGTTTTGATTTTTCTTCTCTAGTAAAATGTGTCTCTAATAAAAATCATGGTCAAGGCTTGGAGCTCTCATGCGGCTCGGCTAAACCCCCTTTGACTTCTACCAAGAACACAAAGGAAAAACTTCTCGGGACTAAGTTCGGAGCTCACTCAAAGCTCGGCTAACTTCCCATCATGTCTCTAGCAAAGTGTACCTTAACAAAACTTGTAGGTCAGGGCTCGGAGCTCTCATTAAGCTCGTCTCCCCCCTCCATGAACTTTTGCCAAGAACACAAAGGAAGAACTTCTCGAGACTAAGTTCGAAGCTCGCTCAGCGTTCGTCTAACTTCCCATCATGTCTCTGGCAGAGCGTATCTTGACAAAACTTGTGGGTCAGGACTTGGAGCTCTCATTGAGCTCGGTTAACCCCTCCATGAACTTTTGCTAAGAATACAAAGGACGAACTTCTCGGGACTAATTTCAGAGCTCGCTCAAAGCTCAGCTAACTTTTCTTCGAGTCTTATCCCAGTATGATTGTATGCACGTATGATGGGGCATGCAATATGTATAGGGGCGCCACATGTCCATCTCCTATAAGCCGGTTGACTGCGATCAATCTGAAAAAATATCGCATCGAAGTGCACACTTCACCCTTTCATGTGCTCTAGATGGCATTTAACCTTTCTACTTTAGTGGAAGGCCTTACGCCTTCCATTTTAATTGCAATCCATTTGGCTTCCCTCCGCCAATATAAATAGGGCAGACCATGCCTTCATTTTTGCATCCCTAAACTTCCAATCCCTCTGATTCAGTTTCTCTCTCCAGAATTAGAGTCGATGGTCTTCAAATTTAGACCCCCAAGGCCTTCTTTTGCTGAGATCGTTCTAGTTCGCGTCCGTTTTTTTCCCAAAAGGTCTATAATGTGGAGTTTTTGTCCCCCAAAGCTCTGTAACAAGCAACTCAGCTTCCTCCGATTGAATTCGACAAACTCTTCCATGGGTTTTATTTGTGCCAGGGTTTGAAGAAGCTACAACGGTGGCCCCCGAGTTCAGCATGCCCATGGAAATATAAACTTGACCACCGCTTTCGGGCAACCGGCTCTGGCTAAGTGTGATCGCGGTAAAGACTTTCGGATCATATCCATTCTCTGGGCAACACTCCACGAAGATCCTCCCGCACTGCTCGATTGTCTCCTTGAAGCGCTGGAGCTCGGTCGCTCGTGTAAAATAGGTTTTGTAGTTGTATGGCTATGTAATTGAACAATGTCTTTTGAATGATTCTCTATAATGAACGAACTCCAGTATTGTAATGAAGCTATCTTTTTAATCTGAGTAACTTTGTTCTCGAATAAAGTTTTTGCTTTCTACATCTCGTTCGTATTCCATTATTTGTCTTTGTCTTTGTCTTTGTCTTTACTTTTTGAGAAATGTCGAGAGAGAAAAATGTATGTATCTTCCAATAGTAAGGTTTCACGTACCTCATTGAGAACAACAGTGTTCTCTTTTATTTCTTAACTTAGCACGTGGCTCGATGAGCTAAATGTTTGGCCACTCAATAGACTGGAGCTCGGCCCGTGCTTATACGCGCTAGCTGCTAGGTCAGTGAGTAGGCGGTTGACCTAGCCATGCTCCTACGGCGTGGCTAGTAGCTCATAATCAACTGTCAGCATCTCCATCCGAGCGTGGGGGCTATCAGAAAGAACTCTGACGTGCAAATCACCTTCTATCATCTGACATTTCTTAGGAATATTGCCGAACGTTGTCCCTTGCCCAAGCTTCAAATGCAGTTATTGTTCCGAGCTCACTGAGTTGCGGCACCTCAGATGTAACGAAGGCCTTGGCTCGGACTTTATGTTTTCAACAGTGACTTCTCCGAGCTTCGACGCAGGGACCTCCGAGCTCGCTCTGTAGCAAGGGCTCGAGTAGACTTCTGCACTAGCAAGGCCAATACTCAATGGTATATGCACCGAGTTCCGGCGCAGGGAACCACCGGGCCTGCTCCCTAGTATTAGCTCGACGGAGGTCCCTACCCTAGCAAAGCCTCAATAGTGTCTGCACCAAGCTCTGGCACAAGAGACCATCGGGCTTACTTCATAGCGTTAGTTCGACGAAGATCCCTGCCCTAACAAAATCAAATTACATCGTTATATGATTTGTCCCCTTACCGCCATTATACTCAACAAGTAAATTTTACTATTTTTCATTGCCACCACTATACACAACAAGTCAATTTTATTATTTTTTGTATGTGAACCATAAATTTTACCGTACCAAAATATTTATCGAAAAAGTGCTCTACGACTTCAGGAAAAGTCTACGCGGGCGGAGAGATTGTGGATGGAATTGAGAGTGAAGTTGAGTGAATGGGGTGTACCAAGAATGGTGAGGGGTGTAGAAAATAAAACAGATGTTTTTGTTCAATTTGACTAAATATATATTTGACATTAAAATTTTATTAGATTTTTAACACTGTTAAAAATTAGCTAGAATGAACCTTTGCCCACGTTGGCCTTTTATTTATTTATTAAGAAATATTACAATATTACCCTTTTATATTTGTGCAAATGTTCATTAAGAATTATTAAATGCAAGTATTTATTTGTAATTTTTATGTAAAAAGACAAAATTGTTAGGTTGAATTTAGATAAAGAATTTGATGAGAAAAAAAAATTAAACAAAAAAATTTAGACATTCTAATTATTCGGAACTATTTTTATTTTATTTTTTTTTACCATATCCTAAATCCAAACACAATCTTAGAATATTTGTATGAGAATCAAGTGTGAATATCATTAAACTAATCAAAGAAAAGATAAGCGACTAACTACGCGAATGGGCTCATTAACCAACTTCCTGACTTTAGCCATTTATTTCGATGACATGTACAATCAACAACTTTTTTTTTGGTCACATTTTCATCTTCAGCCATTAATTTAGATGACATATATAATCAATATATTTTTTGCCACTTTTTGGCATTTAATGGCATGGCTACTTTAATCAATTTTATTTTTTGTTAAATGACTATAACTAAATTTAGAGAGCCACTTAACAACTTAAAAATAGTGGACCAAGACATTAACTCTTTTTTTATTATAACAAAGAAAAATTCTAACAGCCCTACAATACACAATAAATAGCTACAATACACAATAAATAGACTTACTTTAAAAAAGAAATAACAATTTCTAACTAGCTTATTAAAGCATCTAATTATTTTTTAGCACACAATAAATAAACCTTACCTTTGCCACTTGTACTTTAATACATCTACTATTATAAAAATTTAACTATTACATTCGATGTGTTTTAAGCAACCTATTGATTGCGAATGGAAATACACGTGGGATAACAAAAAAAAATGATTCATGTACCAAATTTAGATTAAAAATCGTTTCTCCTATGGTCTATGGACTCTATAGTCTGAAGTCTAAGTCGAGCGTTTTTTGTTTTGGGTGAAAAATAATGAAGTGGAACCTTCCCATCACTTGCTCGTCAATCGATTAGTCAACTTAAGACACGTGTCCACCCAAAGCTTACCAAGTCTTGGCAACGAAGTGTTGCCGAAGACTAGTACTGCAAAGTTACCAAGTCCGACGAAATTTTGAAGTCTACTCACACAATCACTCCCCAGTTCGCCACTCTCTCTCTCTCAACTTAAAACTAACTCTCTCTCTCTCTCTCTCTCTCTCTCAAAAAGACTTTGCTTATTTTCGTTACATCCATCACTTCAAAGTTTTCCGGTGAGTTTCGATCCTCTTCTTTGTGCAGGATCGTCTCGTATTTCAAAAGTTCACTACTGGTGAGTTTTGATCTTCTTCTCTGAAAATGATCGTCTAGTGATTTTCATTTGAATTTAGGGTTTTTCCAATCTTTTTTAAACTCGGCTCTTTCAAAACAAGTTTTAGGCTCTGTTTGGATTGAGGAAGATTTAATCATTTTCTTTCTTTTATTTTCCCTTCACGAGTCTTTATTAGGGTTTTTGGTTTTCTAAATTTTGGTCTTCGCATATAAACCGTTCATGTATTTGATTCATTTTCCGACTTCAACAATATATTTAGGACGCTATGAAATCGTTTTCTTGGTTTCTTCAAGATCAAACAATATATTTGGGGATGGTGTTGATACAATCATCTTTTCCATGACTTTATTTTTTTGTCTTGATTAGATAGAATTTAAACAATACCCTTAGATTTGTATTTTCTGAATTTCTTTTACTCAAATAATTTTAACTAAATACTAAAATTTGAATGCCAAAACTGACAATTATTTCTTTAAATTTCTTTACGAATTATTGATCCAAAGAAAGGTTTCAGAGTTTGAGTTTTGGAATTTTTGTGGTGGGCGATGATTTTCACATACCCATTTTTATGAAATTACTCCAATACTTTTTATGTACCCAAAGACATTTGAGGAATTTTATCTAATAAAAAAGTACAATTAAAAAAATGTAAACTCTGTTTAGCTACATGAATTTCAAATTCATGGATTTTGAATCCTCTATTTGCATGCATTTTTTTAAAAATATTTCAATTAACATATATTTTGGTGAGAAATAGAGTAGATAAGGAGGAGAGAAAAAGAGAGGAGAGAGGAGAGGAGAGGAGAGGAGGGAGGAAGGAGAGAGAAGATGGGGCTGAAATGTTGGAAGTAAAGTTGAGATGGGTGGAGAAGTGGAGATATTTGTCAAATAACACTTATTTAAGTTATTTGAAATCCTTTCATTTTGCTATTAAAATTCAAAGAATGAATTCTTTGGATTTCAAATCCTTTAGTCTATTTGTCATCCAAACACACCCAACAAATTTGAGACAAGTATTTAATATTTCTAAATTTGAAATGCATGCATCCGGAGCCTTAATCAATGGTTGGGATTCTTAAATGTTATGAAGGCGTTCCTAAAATTATCATTATTGGGGGATTTTGATGATTTCTTTCTATTTGGTATGTTTACTAATACCTGGCAATATCTGGGTAGGAACAATCTATATATTTTCATATTTATATTTCCAAAATAAAGGTCGTTACCATAATAATACATATGGAAGGTCACATCCAACGTGAAAAAGTAACCATAAAGAACTTCTCACTTAGTTCATATACGAACTTATCCTCCTGTTTTATCTTCTGCATTATTAACTGAACTGTTCAAGGTTAAATTCTTCAGCATTTTTTTTCTTGCATAAAAAAGAGTAGATTACATTATTTTAATTTTGTATGTGTACTTGTAGGATTAGTTACCTGATAATATATTGAGTTGAGTTGTTTTATATCAAGAATTAAATGACAGAAAACGATCCACAAAACTAAGTTTATGGACCAGATTTGCTTTGGATGTAGTTGAATCTACAGTCGAGAAATAGTTT
>BRYE01000009.1:10067218-10072218 GCA_030159115.1 Actinidia arguta var. hypoleuca | reverse complement strand
GAGATATGATACATGCAGTGGCAGGGTGGTTCGAGGCAGAGCCAGTGGTAGGTAAAAAGAGAGAGAGGAGTGAGAGAAAGATATGCGGTAACTGTGATGGCGAATTGCAATAGTGGCGCGTTGCAGCGGGATTGGTGACTTGCAGTGGTAGTGGTAACTTGCGGTGGTGGTAGTGGTGGTGGTGGTCGTGACTTGCACACACAGAGAAAGAGAGAGGGGGAGAGAGGGAGAAATAGCCTGGTATTTTAGGTGGTGACTATGCATATAAAAAAAATGTAAGAGCCTGGTTTTTTACTTGCCTGGTTTCTTTCTATTAATATAAGCTCAAAAAAAAAAGTGGTGATATAAACATGTGACAAAAATCCAGGGAGACATAAACTTTACAATTCTTAATGATGATAGAATGAAAGAAGTTGAATTTTATAGCCGCTTGTCAATTTCTAGCCTATTATAATAGCATTTCAAATGTTATTTCACTTCTTCTTTCTTCTTCTTTTTGGATGTACATTTACTTTCTTACATGATAACTATTCTTCGCTGAGGATGGCATTGGGGAGCCTCTTCATTCCATGTAAGGGTCGACAATGGATCGGGTCGGGTCAGTTCATTTTTCGTTAGGCCAGATCTGATTTGATGGGTTTTGATTGGTCAACGGGTTGAGCTGAACTTGAGCCAAAAAAAAGAGGTCCAAGTCTTGTTCACAGGCCTTCACGGGCTAAGGCCTATGGGTTGGACTGGGCTTGGACCTACGTACTTTTAAATAGTTTTTTTTAAAATATATTTTATTTCAAATTAAAAGACTAAAAGTATTAAAAAAAAAAAGATTAATGCATAATTATATAAAATTATCCATAAATACTGATTTTTTATGTCACGATCTGACCCGTTATACACTGAGTCCCACCAATCATACAGGTGTCACGTGATCGGCCAGTGAAATTCCATCTCACTAAATCCTTTCTAACTAACTCAACAGTTTAAGAATTTAATAACATCATTCAATATATATTACTTGAATGAAATACATGCGGAAATATCCAATAAAATCAGAACTGACACATCACTACATTCAAATTGAATGCAAATATATACAACTATCAAGATGATTTTGATACATAAAATCAACACGATTCTGGTCACAAATCGACACACCCGTCAATAACTATTGTATCAATTTATAAATTCTAAAACTATATAGAGTTCAAATATAAAGGTCCTGATACTAAGGACTATAAATCCGACACACTAGGGTCACCCGCCCTTATTCGAGTTCCTCCTCATTTACATCACCTGAAATGAGTTACGTTCGACAACGTCTTAAGCACTAGGCTAGTGTGAGTCAGGTTATATAAAACATATATACACCCATGAGAATATATGAAAATCAGGTTCATTTAAAAACATAAAATGAAATCACTTTTTGTTAATCCATGACTCACCTAGGCCAACTCTTGACTATCAGTCAAGATACAATATAAAAGCAATCCCTTCACGGGACTCATGGCTCAAGTACGTCAACTATCCCTTGACTCTACATCAAACTTTAAATTCATTTACAATTGACAATTTGCGACACACTTAACCGTTCAACGAATACCAGAATATAGGGAGCGACCCTAACCTTTTGGTATGAATTCATCCCACAATAATCTGAAAATGATCTCCTTATTACATCAAATATGCTATATTCTTTCCTTAACAAATGGGACATCGTATGAACTATGTGTCGACTTAAACATACTTTTCACAGATATCATTTTTATCATTTTATGGTACAACAAAACAAAATATGCTTTTACACATAAAACATATCAGTTTTAACACACAAGCCTTGCTTTTATTTAAAATATAAAACATATCATTTTTATGCTATGTAATACATAACAAGACACACCGAAAATATGTCCAGATCTTCCTACACACCGTGGCTAACGATCCTCAAATTCGGGTCAAAATCCTACGTTTAATCGAATTGTTAGATTTAACTGTCTCGTGACTATAATTATACTAAAAATTTATAATTTTTAAATTATTAATACTTCAAATTAATTCTCTACAGAATTTTCTGCACTTAATTAATTAAATAACAAGTTGATATATTATTTTTAAAAAATTATACAGAATTAATTTGACTCCCAAAATTTTACATAATATACTAAACATGTATATTTACCTACAGTAAAAATATTATATATTTTTAAGCTATCTAACTATTTTTAAAAATTTGTCAAACTCTCACAGTTTCTGCACATAATATTTAGTGACAATAGTTCAGTTATAAATATTTTGGGAATTAAAAATATTTTCAAAATTTATGAAATCAAATAATTAATAACTATTCATATAAATGTATAACATATAAAATTTCTAGATTTTTTTAACTCATGTAACTATTTTTTGAAATTCGCAAAGTTTATATTCAAACTAATTTATTCCAATTTTGAAATTCGTATTGAATGTCAATTTTGGATCATTTAAATTCTGAATTTAAAATAATATTCTAAATTAAAGGTTTAGATAATGTTAACATATTTCCAACTAAACTTAAATCAAGTAATTTGGTTATCGTATGAAAAAGTTATGATTAAAATACGAATTCTGATCCAGTGATAAAATATGATTTTGAGCTATTCGAATTTTAATTTTAAAAACGTGTAAATGTAATATTTTTGGGGCATTTAGAGAGTTAAGTTTTACTAGATATGGTATTCGATAATAAGGTCTAAAGTATAAAAACTATCAAAGAAAGAAGAGAAAATTTAGAATTTACCTCTAAATATTGATATCGTTGTTTTTTTGTTCTCTCTCTGCTTAAACATTTACCTCAATCTTTTCCTCACTTTCTGTGTGTCTTTTAGCAGCTGCTAGCAGTATTTATTAGCACACACACACGCACTCTTCCCACGGAACAGCTGCTGCCAGCAACATGACTCACACCTGCACACTCACACATAAGGACAATTGCTGTCCAACAGCTTTTATGTGTCACCCACCCACTTACACAGCATGCATGCGCACACACCCACTCACACTCACAGGAAGCTCACATGCACACACACACACCCTCATGCGTGTCACCACATGTCTCCATGCACGCACATGCGTGTCTACAATGTGTCACATTATCGTGTTTCGTTTTCTTCCTAAATTTAAAATTTACTGCGAAAAATATTAGTTGTATTAAAATTAAATAAAATTAATTTGGTTATGAATTTAATACTCGTTTTCAAAGTTCGGGGTATTACACTTTAAATATAAAATATAAATTATTATTAAAAATTAATGTTTTCAAGGTGGGACCACGGGCCAAGCCATCAGGTTGGGTCATGAGTCGGGCTTTGAATCGGCTCATAGACTTCAAAATTAGACTCAGACACAACCCATATAATCCTGAGCTTAGACTGGACTTGGACTCTCTTGATCATGGACCGGACTAAAAACCGTTGGATCGGGTCGAATTTGGATCGGGCCATAAATCGCGGACTTTTTGATGACTCCATGCCCATGCCCGCAACTCACTTCCATTATCATT
The DNA here is from genome assembly GCA_030159115.1 of Actinidia arguta var. hypoleuca. Classification (NCBI taxonomy): domain Eukaryota; kingdom Viridiplantae; phylum Streptophyta; class Magnoliopsida; order Ericales; family Actinidiaceae; genus Actinidia; species Actinidia arguta. The sequence continues at coordinate 10,068,686 of BRYE01000009.1, read as the reverse complement.
TTCATCTTCAATATTTAATTAATATTAGATATGACTATTAAACCCAAACTGAATTGGCTATCGAGTAATTCAGGTATACTTAATACTTGGATTTTTTTGCTACTTAAATTTTTTTTGCTAACGTAGAAAAAAAATCTAATACACTAGTGTAAAAGGAATGCTATATCGCCTCAAATTTTATCACCAGTTTTATTTCATCACATTGGTAAGATTTAACTCTCATTGTTGTTGTTTTTTCTTTATGTTGGAATTATATGAACATTACAAATCATCCCTCAAACTTGAGTTAACCTAGATAATCATTCATCGGCCAAGTTCATGAAATGTTACAATTTAGGAAGAAAATAAATGGACAACATGTGTATGCTTGAAGAAATAAGCTTGAATAATGTTTCTAGTGAGAATCATAAAAATAAATCCCAATTAATAGCACGCCGTGTGTATAATAAAAATATTATGCTCGATTGTAGTAAATGTTATGCTTGTTTGTGGCAAATGTTATGATTAGTGTGATGAATGTTATGGAGGATGTGTATGTTAGGAATAGTAAAAAATAGTGTATTATGTACCATTGTGATAAATGTTACGACATTTTGTGATAAGTAAAGTTATAATTTTTTTATTACGATCAGTTGTGGTGAATGTTAGATGTTTGTGGTAATGTTATATCTAAACGCATCATATGCTTTTTTGGGTGGTATGTACTTTATTGCTCCCTTTTCTAATCCGCTTTTGAGCGATTTGTATTTGTTAAAATCAATTGATTTTCATTTTTTAAGCCATACCTAAAGAGAAGAACCTTTGAACAAAAGAAGCAAATTAAAGGCGGTGTTTTTGCATGTGTTCTTGAGCATGCCTTTGATTATATTAAGGTCACATTTCTTGTTAATGTAAATTCTCCATGCCATATTCTTGATTCATGATTAAGTTTCATTTTTGAAGCCACATCTTAAGAGAAGTACTTATTATCAAAACAAGCTAATTAAAAGGGGTTATTTTAGAGTTCTAGAGTGGGTGTTAATGAATTGGATTAAATTCGAATTCGATTCGATTAAATCCGAATTTGTTTTCCAAATTCCGGTCTAAAACCCATTTAATTTGAATCCGATAATCTAATTTTTGAAGGACCAGATTTGTATATTGATTCGATCCAATCCGTTTTATAATTTGATGAAGAAAAGTAAGATATATTTTTGGGGTAATTACACGTACTTTTTTATATTGAGAAATACTACATACCAAGAACTTATCCATAGAAAACGGTCAACAAACTTAAGTGTACGGATGAAATTTATAATAATGTGTCTCACAATACACTAAGATTGAATCTATACTTTCCATTTATTTTCTTGACCAATTTATGTGGTTTAATTCTTGGTCTATAACATTTCTTTTTTATATTTATCCCCAAATCCGGATTGGAACGGATTGTTTTTTTCACAATACACTAAGTTATAAAACTCTAAAG
>BRYE01000009.1:10052218-10054718 GCA_030159115.1 Actinidia arguta var. hypoleuca | reverse complement strand
CCAAACACAACCTTAAGGAGTTATTTGAACGATAACATTGAATATTTTTGGTTCTCATGGTTGTTTATTTTAGCACTGAACAACACTTGAAGGAACGGTTCTAATCTACACTAACATAGGTGATGTCTTATTAAGAGTATTTTGCAATACCGTATTTGAATATTTTAAGATACAATTATTATTAAAAGTTATGCTTAGCCTAATTGCTTATACAAATTGCATTTTGTTACTTGAAATAGGTAGGTCAAAAATGTTTTATCATTTTTTAGTTATTTCTTTTGAATTTAGATCTTGAAATTTTCAGTCAACTAGGTTGGATTTCTACTATGATTTTAATCGCATTCTCTTCAAAGATTTATAAATTTACTCTTTAGATAAATTTTTTTTAAGCGGATCTTTATTCTTAGATTTTGCATAATTTATAGAGATAACTTCATTATAAATAAGTTTAATGGTATTGTGTCTACGGCGAATATGTCAATTTATTTTATACCCTTGCAATTGTTGATTGACTATCACAATGTATACAAACAATAGACATAAGTTTTGGCTAATTTAGAATATCTTCTAAAATTGTTTAATTCATTTAGCTTCTTCTTCGGCTTTGTCTATAGTAATAAACTGTTTCCATAATAGATCTAACAATACTTATTTGTTTTGAGGATTTTTAGGATACTACAGTACCTCCAATAGTAAAGACATAACCATTTGTGAAGATTCAATTGACATCAAAATATCCTTCAGGTACTACAGGATATCCTAAATAAAATAATTCATGATTTTGTGTGTATCTATGATATCTTAAAATTTGAATTATTGTCTTTCAATGATTTTTATTAGGATTATTAATAAATCTACTCAATTTACTAACTACACGCAATATCTGGTTTTATACAATTCATTAAGTACATTAGACTGCCTATTATCCTTGAATATAATAATTGTGATACTACTTTTTTAGTATTCTTTGTTAGATGTAAGTTTATATCTATTGGAGATGGTATTTTTTCATTCTCATTTTTGTTAAATTTTGTTAAAATTTTATTCACATAATGTGATTGTGATAAGACTATCCTTTCAGGTATTCTTTCGATTTTATTTTTCAGAATTATATTTGCTAAAAGGTTTTTCATGTCAAATTTTGATATTAGAAGATTTTTAATAGATGTGATCATGTAATTTTTACGTTCAATAATTAACATGTCATTTACATATAGACAAGCAATGACATATTATTTTTAATTTTTTTTTTATATAAACACATTTGTCACATTCATTGATTTTGAAACCATTGAAAATCATGACATTATAAAAATTTAATGCCATTGTTTAGGTTCTTATTTAAATTCATAAAGAGATTTTACAAGTTTACACACCTTATTCTCTTTCCTAGGAGCTTTAAAACTCTCGGATTGTTCTATGTAAATTTCTTCTTTCAATTCATTATTTAAGAAGGTTGTATTTTTAGCAAATGCTATTAATAGTCTAATAGATGTAATTTTTATAACAGAAGAGTATATATCGAAATAATCGAGTCCCTCAAATGAATACTAAAAATGATGGATGATCTTAACATTTTTTAACTCTGCTTAAAATGATTTTCGAATGAATGAAGAATACTAAATAGTGTTGAAATTTATAGAAGTCTTTACATCTCTTAGAAGAGGTATAATATCTTTTTAGAGGGTCATTCCTATTTGGAAAGGCACTTATTCGGTTAAAATTGTACTCATTTGACCAAACAGATACTTATAGCAACCTTTTCATATAAATTGAAAAGTCGCAATTGATAGTGTATTAAAGAAAAAAATATTAAAAATAAATCGTAATTTTCTATACGCTTAAATCCAAAACGGTGTGACCGTTTGAAAAAAAAAAATTGGGGGGAGAAAGTGTAATTTTTAACCGTTTGAAAATTAAAATAATTGAATAATTTTTTTAAAAAAAATTAATATTCAATTCAGTCCAAACTTGGGCCTGGCCCACCCTAACAAGAACCGAACCATAGGATAATGGGTCAAATTCACTTTTTACATAACTACCGTCTAAAAACTTGAGATGCACAATGACTCAATTTTTAGAGTCTAAACTTGAACTTTATATGCTCACTCATTTTTTTTTAAAATTTTCAATATAGGACAAACTTGTCTATTCTCATTTTTTTCTTTGCATTTTAACTTATTTGAGAAATAATTTCTCATTCTAGTCAACTTGGTTTTGGACAAATAAAAATATTAAATTTATCTACTCATTTAAAAGATTGTGAATTAATCATTGTTTATCTCATTTAGTGTATGGAAGTTAATAAAATTTAGTTCTAAAGTGTATTCACAATATATTATCAAAAAATCAAACTTCTAACGCGTATAACTTAAAAGATAAATGTGCCATTGAGATTACACCTAAGAGCATATTTAGGAGCCTAGCTATTACTCATTTTTTACAAAAATGGCTAGCTATTTTAAGAAGGATCTTGCTATCGATCGTCTTAAAGAGTACA
>BRYE01000009.1:10039718-10047218 GCA_030159115.1 Actinidia arguta var. hypoleuca | reverse complement strand
GAACTGAGGAACAAGAAGCCCAATCGAGATTCAAGACGAATCAGCGAAAGGCAACCCCGTACTCCACCTTGTCGCACAGAATTGGTGTTATCCCCTCTCAATACTCCAATTGCCCAAGATCTTATAGAAATTAAACACGAAGAATTCATCAAGTGGCCTTCAAAAATCAAAACTAATCATCGAAAGAGAAATAAGAAAAAGTATTGCGCGTTCCATTAAGACCACGGTCATAACACAGAAGATTGTTTTCATCTGAAAGAGCAGATATCCGACCTTATCAAACGAGGATATCTGAGGAAGTATGTCAATGATCGCCCACCACCCAATTCACCAAAAAGGAGATTTGGCGACAATCGACCAACTTCTAGAGATATACAAGTGATCCATGGTGGATTTGGATTCGGAGAAAGTTCGAATTCGTCCAGGAAAAGGCATGCCAGAAGTTCCAGTAGGGTGGCCGAAGAAGTATATAACCTCTCTCCGCCAATGGGTGGGTCCCCCTATATATAGGGAATACCAAGGGCTGAGATCCATCCGCTTCAACGTCCCAGATTATGCGACCTTTCGAATTTTGAGCTCATAATCGCCTTTCCTGCCAAAAGCTTTCCTTAGCAAACTGCCTATCCTGCCAAAAGTCATCATTAATGCACTAACATTTTGTCCAGTCGTGATTAATGCTTACGCCCACGTGTCCGATAGAATAGGGGCATAATTAATGTCGGCCCACGTGGTTCAATATTTGCCTATTAATAGTTACTCAAAGATCCTGAATATCTCGACACTTCGAGTAGTGGGCTACTGATGTGGGAAAAATATGGGCCATCTTCAAATCTTAACATTCCAAGTGGCCCACGTCGCCCAAGGGTTTACAGAGCCCATCTTCCTGGTCGCCTCAAATTATTAAATAACTGAGCTCCACTTCGCCTACACAAACGGTTCCTCCAGATCGCCATCGAGTGAGGTAGTCTATCTCACCCAAGCCAGAGACATCTCCATGAAGACTTATTCTCCAAAAGGACTTCATTTCCGTTAAAACTCTGTCCCCATGAGACTCCTCCATCATTCCTCCTCCTGATCAGAGTCCATCTCCTTCAGAATTTCACCTCTACAATAGAACTATCTCCGATAGACTCTAACTCCATCACAACGTCTATAACTACGGACTGCTCACCAAATGACATCCTCCTATGTTATCTCCGGATTTATTGGGATATCCTCCTCTACTTATCCTTCCGAGGAACTCGCCGTGATTCATTTACACGGCTCATTATTCCGTCTATATAAAGGCCGCTCCCCCATTACATAAAGGTACACTCAACACAGGCACCATAAGCACCTTTATAATTGTGTTCGCCATACTACCTTTAATTATTTCTTGATCGCCTTGGTCTGATTCATACGTCGGAGGGGTTTTGAACGGCCTTACCCCGGCCAATTACTTTTGCTCACTAGTGTGCAGGTCACCGCTGTGCAGGCCGCCCCAGTTTAAACCGAGGTCCAGTGCCGAGGTCGAGGAAGAATTCTGACTGTTAGTTGCTCTCCCATATTTTTACCACAACAATATTAATTAACTATTTAATTATATTCAATAATATTTTTTTATATTAATAAAATTCCCGATGAGCTTTACAATGTAAATATTTTTTATCATCAAAATTGACTCAAAATGGAGTCCGAAATAGTTGTATTAGGCCCATCTTGTCCAATCATGTACCAGAGACAATCCTAGGAGAATTATTAGCCTTCAATCCATTTTCATTCAACTATTAAAGTGCCGGTGTCAGACCCAGTTTACGAGGACATGCGTTTCGTGGGAACTTTCTCAGTTTAAAAACCCTAAACGAATATTCATTCTTTGAACCTTGTACAGTATCAGTACATTTAGATATTTTGTCCCGTTTTCCATGGCATGATCGCTTGTGCAGACACAAAGTAGGATGTCAACACGGATAGAAAAATCAATTGCTAGACAAAGAATGTTTTCCCAAAACTTTTGGCACTTCTTGCATTCGCCCTAAACAAATCTAACTAGTATGGAGAAGTTGAACTTCTTCCTAAAATTCGTTTGTTGTGTGCCCATCTCAAGCGCACCTAAGATAGTCAAATAGCTTGTAGAGTGCATGTTCGGCGTAATAAGTTTTACTAAAATTCTTCCTGAATTTTTTTTATTAACTAAAAATAAGTTATCTTGTTTTGTTTAGTAAAACCCATTTAAAGTGCTTAACAGCTACAAGCTGCTTTTGAAGGGTTCTAAAAGCAGGTTTTGAGAAGCCGCCCTCTTGGTGCTTCTCCGCTAGAGCTGGGGCTGACTAAGGTTAGAAGACCAAAATGCCCACACCTTGTGGGGGTATTTACAAAATATCACAAAACACGTTCTAGTCTTATGTAGAAAAATGTTGTTTTGTTTCATGATATTTCTAAAGTAACGCTATTGCTAATCATCACTCAATGAACAATGATTAAAGAACACAAAATGATAACAATTTTAGTTATTCAATACACATTGCATACTTCTTAATACAATTTTATACTTTTCAATACACTTTGGTTCCTTAACCACTACCAAATGGGTGTTGGTTAGCATTTTTTTTATAACTTTTGCACCAAACACATCACGTCTACTCAAATCCTGTAGCCACATCTCCACCAAACACTTTTAGCTTCTACATAAGTCAACAATTCATAAAAAGTTTTAGCACTGATTAAAAGTTATTTTTTTAAGCTTTATTAAACAATTAAGATGACCGGACATTATAAATCACAATGTAATACTCCATTTGAATACGTGGTTTTGAAATCAATGGATTTTATATTTTTATTCAATGTGAATAATTTATATTTAAATTGGTAGTAAACATAGGAATAGGATTTCGAAATTAAGTTTGTGAGTTTTTTTGTTATGAATTTGAAATGACTAATTAAAAATAGTGATTCATGTTAATGATTATAATTTTATAAAATAAGCATCTCTTCTGCCCCTAATCTCCCTTTCAATTTAGTTTATAATTTCAGCTTAACTAAAATCATAAAAACTTAACACTTTTTGAAGATAGATTTTGAAAAATTAAACTATAGTGACATGAAACAAAGCAAGTGTGTACTCTCCATAATAATCACCCAATAATTGATAGACAAATGTATTGGATCATATTAAGCTCCATTAAGAGTTTTTTTTTATTTTTTAACCATTTTTTAAAAAATATTATATAAAATAACACAGTTGAAAGAGTCGTTAGTGTCACTGGCAACTCAAGAGTTGCTAATGACAATAGCGACTAGAGAGTCTCCAGTGACACTAGCGACTTAGGTCGATTTAAGTCCCAGTCTCAGCCCCAACAAATAAACCTTTATCCTTTTGTTCTCTTCCCCTTTATTAGACCCTTATGCTTTCGTTCTCTTCCCCTCCTCCACTGCAACCACCCCCTCTCTCGCCGACCACCACCACTACCACCACCACCACCACCTAATAATCCACCACAAGCAAGACCATTGTCTCTCTCTCACTCTCTCTCTTCGTTAAAAGGCAGCGTCCTCTCTCTCTCTCTCTCTCTCTCTCTCTCCATCTGAAAATCTCATGATTTTTTTCCATCACCTCCGCCATAGCAACCACCCACCACCACCCACAATTAACTCTTAGAGGTATATTTCAACTTTTTTCTCTAAAAATTTTGTATAATTTGTGATAAGTTTTGATAAATATTAATTTTATTAATTTAAGATTTTTAGGTTAAATTTGAATTTTCTTGAATTTTGTTTAAATTATATAAATTAGCTATAAAATACATAAATTTAGACTTAGATTTTGTTGTGTTATTTGACATAATATCTCGTAGTTTGGAATACTATGCTATTACGGTGGTACCATTGTCAATACCGACTATGAATTCACTTATAATGGAGGAAGTAATGAGTTCCTAAATATATCTATAATACACGTGTCTCTTACCGAGCTATTTAGAATGTTATGTGAGCAAATTGGCTGAAATTTGTCGATATGTGAAATGAAAATTACTTGGAAGATGCAAAATGGTGGGCGTTATGTCGGTGTACCCATTGATAGTGACGAAACTATGAGTTCAATATTTGGGTTCACCAGCACTAATGGTAGAGTTGTACTTGACTGGTAGACCTAGATGAGGAAACCAAACTAGTATTGAATGGACAGTTGATCCCTTTGATTTAGGTGGTAATACAAGGGAACTAATGTCGGTATAAAAATTATAAATAGGGAACCTCGGTCGGGTATGACATTTGCACCATATTGTTGTAGAGAAATCGAAGTAAGTGGTGAGAAAGATGACTGTAATATTGATAGAGTTGAGGAAGATGAGTCAATAATCCAATTCATGACATCTCTAGCTTCTAAATTTAAAGATGTTAGTAGAAAGGTACAAGCCACATGCAATGATTGGGATTGCAATCGTAGGCTTTCCATCATATCGAATGATGATTTGCAAGTTGGTCAACAATTCAGAGACAAGTCTTAATGTATTATTGTAGTTATACGGTGGCATATCAAGAATGGATTGCAATATAAGGTACAACATTCAACTAAAACTTTTGTGCAGTTGCAATGCTTTCATAAAGCAGCATGTCGATTGTGTTTGAGTGGAGGGCATCACCAAAAGTATGATTGTTGGGTGATCTCAAAAATGAAAGATAAGAACTCCTACCGTCAAATTGGCTCAGATCTCATTGTTAAGGTCGTGTTGACAATCATGAAACAAGATATAAACATTAGTGTTGCAAATATTCAATCCGTTATAGACAGGGATTTCTATCATAAAGTTTCATATTGGTAGGCGTGGGTAACCAAGCAAAAAATACTAGAGCGATTGTTTGGTACACACAATGAGTCATTTCAAATGCTGCCTACATTGCTATTGGCTATCAAAAATTCAAATCCGGGTACATTTGTATAGTGGGACCATAAAATGGTTGATGGCCATAAAGCAATATTTGGGAGAGTATTTTTGGCATTTGGTGCTTCAATTGATGGGTTTCCATATTGTCGTCCTGTAATTAGTATACACGGCACTCACCTATATGGTAAGTACAAGGCAAAATTGTTGAATACAGTATCTTATGACTTGAACAATGGAATTTATCTGTTGTGTTATGCTATTGTCGAAAAAGAGATTAACAGTAATTGGAGATGATTTTTACATTTGCTTCGTCGATATATAACAGGAGGTCGTACTGGATTGTGTATTATATCAGATGGACATGCTGTTATTAAAAATTCCATGGCACGTGAATTTTTAGAATTAGTTGGGTATTATCATTATTGTTCACGACATTTTATTAGTAACTTCATCACGAGGTTCAAAAATATTATCTTGAAAAATATGCTACATAAGATGTATGATGAACCTTCAAAATAGGAGTTCGACAGATTGTATGAAGATTTGATTGAATTGGATGATGAGATTAAAAAATGGCTAGAAGTTGAACCTAAAGAGAAATGGGCACTCTCATATGATTTTAGTGGACGTCGTTATGGCAACATGACCACTAATTTGTCAGAGATTTATAATAATATTTTAAAGAATTTTCGTGGATTGCCTATTACGGCTATTGTACAAATGATTTTTTTTAGGACAAATAAATTTTTTGTTTAGCGAAGAGTTAATGTTGAAGAATTTTTAGAATGTGATGTGATGTGTGCCACCAGTTATCCTAACTAAGTTAATTGCTACTGTAGGAGCTTCTAGATCACATTTCGCAACTTTATTTGATATGAGGAGGGGCTTGTTTCAGGTTGACACACCACTGATAGTTGTTACTCGAAGAGAAGTGCGGGAAACAGTTTACATTGAAGAGGCAAATTGCAGTTGTGATAAATGGCAATTGTATCATCGCTCATGTTTACACCTTATTGCATGTTACATGTTGATAAATGTTGACTACGTGCAATTTGTAGATCATTTCTTCTCCAATGAGTCATACAAAGTTGCATATACTCTTTATTTTTGACTCATACCTGATAAATCACGGTGGAGTGAATATATAGGGCCAATGGTATATGAATGTCCAACAAGATGGATGATAGAAAAGGGGAGGAAGAGATTAACTCGTCTTCATAATGAGATGAATGCTAGAGAGGGTCACTCACAAAATAAATGTGGCATGTGCGGTTAAAAGGGTAAAAATAGAAAACGTGTCAAAATAGACAATGTATGTGAATTGGTGGAGACCCCTTTATAAGCGCCTCTGACCGCTCCACGAGATGGGACGATTGGTAGATGTTGTTAGAATTATATTTTTAGTTTAAATTTAACAAAATTTTATGTGATTTTTCATTACGTTTAATTATGTATTTGAGAATTTCTGTATTAATTTTTTAATTATGTTATATTCAGTTTTTAATTATTAAACGTGTTAAGCCAATTTGTGAATTTGTCAATTGTTGAATTATGGTTATTTGTGGCATGGAGTTGAATGACTGGAACAAAGCAGTCATGGCCATTTTTTTATCCAAGTCATCAGTGTCACTAGCGACTCTCGAATCGCTATTGTAGTTAGTGACTCTCCCAACTGTGTTAGTTTTCTAAATATTTTTTTTAACTGTGTTATTTTCTGCAATATTTTTCAAAAAAAAGTTAAAAAAAAAAAAAACTCTATTAGAGGACCACATCATATTATTGATGCTCCAAGTACGACCACGTCGTACATAGAAGAATCATGAATATATGAGGAAATGACATGTGACAGCTTCGAAGGCACAACTGTAAGCACAATTAAAGTAGGAGAGCTGTTTTTTTTCAAAAATTATTTTTCGCACCTCCCCTGACACCGCCCCCCTATCCCCTGGCAAATTACATTTCTACCCCCACCCTTTATTCATTTTCCCAACTGCCTCCCTTCTCCTTTTTCAATTATTTTTTTAGTTTTTTTTAATGTTTTTATCAGTTTTATTTTGTTTATGAAATTTAATTTTTTTTCTTTATCAGTTTTATTTTTCCTTTTAGATAAAACTTTATTTTTATTATATGTTTTTAATATTTTGTTTGCATTTTTTTTAATTTTTTTTTGTTTTTTTTTTGTTTAATTTTTATGTAGTTTTTTATTTTATTAGTTTTGTTTATTTTTTTTAATCGATTTTTTTTATTATTTTTTTATTATTTTTTTTGTTTAATTTTTGACACATGTCAACACCTTCTTCACCATTTAAATTACCCCCTCTAACCCTTGATACATGTCAGAACCTCTCCCTCTCTTTAAATTACCTCCCTCCAACCCTTGACACATGTACTCTTCTTATTTTGATTCATATTTTTATACTTTTTTAAATTTTTATAAATAATGATTACCAAAATGTATAACTAAAAAATAAACAAAAGATTAGAATTAGAAAAAAAAATTATTAAAAAAGATAAAAAAAACTAAAGGAAAAAAAAAATACACAAAACTGAAAAAAAAAACTAAAAAAAAATTACAGAAAATTGAAAAGAGTGAGAGAGAGAGAGAGAGAGAGAGTCGGGTTGGTTGGTTTGGTGG
>BRYE01000009.1:10012218-10017218 GCA_030159115.1 Actinidia arguta var. hypoleuca | reverse complement strand
CCCTATTGAGATAAGTCTTGTATTTGTATAAGTTTTGTGTTCATGTTTTGTCATCATCAAAAAGGGGGAGATTGTTGAATCAAGCCGCAATTTCGATGATAACAAAATAATTTATTAGTGCTTAATATGTTTACTAATTGTGCAACAACTAAGCATTGCGTCATATAACTCAATTGATCAAAGGAAGCTTCATAAACACTTTCTAACAGAAAGTGTCGACACCTTGTTACAAAGTATCGACACCTTTGAGCCCAGAAGTCACAATGATAAAATCGATGAAAGACTCAAATATCTCATCAATCTTAAAAGGATAAAGGTGAACAAAAACCATATAAATCCATGGAAAAATATCATGAAGAAAGAAAGGCGACTAAACGCTTAGATTATCAAGAAGGTGATGGAACGCATTCTGGAAAGATGTGTCGATACCCAGTACATAAGTGTCGACACCAAAAGTCAGTAACCAAAACCAGAAATCTGAAGGAAGAAGTGTCGACACCATGTATCGACACCAATTGTCAGTAGCTACTCACTGAAGACTTTTTAAGACAAAGTGTCGACACCAGTATCGACACCAAATGTCAGTAGCTACTCACTGAAGACTTTTGAAGACAAAGTATCGACACCAGTATCGACACCAAATGACAGTGTTCAACTTCAGAAGTTTTTGAAGGTAAGTGTCGACACTTACATCAGCACCAAATGTCAGTAGCTGAAATCAGAACTTGAAAGAAGGGAAGTGTCGACACCTACATCAGCACCAAATGTCAGTAGCTGAAATCAGAACTTGAAAGAAGGGAAGTGTCGACACCGTCATCAGCACCAAATGTCAGTGGCTGAAATTAGAACTTGAAAGAAGGGAAGTGTCGACACCATCATTAGCACCAAATGTTAGTAGCTGAAATCAAAAGTCAGAAGAAGGGAAGTGTCGACACCAATGTCAGCACCAAAAGTCAGAAGCCAAAGAAGGATTTTCTGAAGAACAAGTGTCGACACCTAGATCAGCTCCTGGAGACAGTTTTAAGCTAAAGACTGAAGGCTTGAAGTGTCAACACCATGAAACAATGTGTCGACACCACGAGGAAGTGTCGACACCAACGGGAAGATTTTCAAACGCAGAGTGTTTTGGTACAACATTAATGACTTCCCAACTACCACCAATGGTACACTTTTCATTCAAGATATTAAATACAAGTCTTTAAGGGCATTTACTACATAAGGGAATGATCCTAAGCTAATTGATTCATCATCCAACAAGCTTCAAAGTCAAGAATCCTTGAATATTCTCTTTGTCCCTTTGTGTAAGTATTGATTATGAGATTCTTTTCATATCTACTCTATTGAGAGAGTTGTTGTTCATATTAAAACACCTTCATATTTCCATCCTTGTAAGTTTGAGTGTGACTTGGTCAAAAACACTTGGTGAGAGTTTTTGAGTGTTTCTCTTGTAGAGAGCCAAACACTGAAGAGTTTGAGTGCTTCCTCTTGTAAGTAAAACACTAGGAAGTCTAAGTGGAGCTTGGACAAAAATCACTTGGTGTAAAAGTGAGTTGGGCACTTGAATAACCAACCCCCATATTGTAGTTGCGGATTATAAATAGTGGAAGAAGATCTTGCGGAGGTCTTAGAAGGACGTAGATCACGGATTGTGATCGAACCTCGGTAAATCTTGGTGTGCTTTCTCCTCTTATTATCTTTGATTCATTATTGCATCTTTCATATTAAACTCATTATAGCATTTACATACATTGTCGATAGAATTACGTAATTAATTATAAATCTCAAATTAAGTTTGAAAAACCCAATTCACCCCCCCTCTTGGGTTGCCTATTGGGCCAACATTTACAACCTCTCCACACCTATGACTAGAACTTTCCAGCCCATCACTTTTACCAATGAGGATTTGAGGGTTTGCACCTTCCCCACGATGATGCATTGGTTATCTCGGCCACAATCACCAATTTTAACGTTCAGAGGATCCTAATTGACAACGGGAGTTCTGCTGACATTCTATTAATCTCAGCATTCGACAAGATGAGGATAGGGAAAGATAGACTCCAACCATTTTACACCCTCTAATCGAATTTGGAGGGGGCTCAATAAACCCCCTCGAGTGGATCAAGTTGCCTTTGACCTTATGGGTGGAACCCCATCAGACTACAATTTGGCAGGATTTCATTGCCGTGGACTGTCCTTCACCCTACAATGCAATCTTAGGTTGCCCAACCTTTGGAAAAATTACTTTCACCTATCATTTGATGATGAAGTTTCCCACTTCAAATGGGACAGGCGAGGTGAGGGGTGACTAGAAAGTTGTAAGGCTACTCATAATGGCGATGAAGGCCAACTCCACTCTAAAACCCAATGCCAAATAGAAACTATGGATAGACGATGCCGAGATGGAGGCGCTAAGGGACAAAGTATAAGGCATGCCCCTTATTGATCACAAAGTGATAGAAAATACCAAGTCTCTAAAAGAAGTGGCTTTAATTGCTATATATCCTGACTACCTAGATCAACATGTCATGATCGGGATTGAATTGACTGAGGAGTTGCGAAATACCTTGGTGGAATTTTGAAAAAGAATTATGATGTGTTTGTATGGTCATATGGCAATGTCCCAAGGATAGATCCTCAGATCGCCGTATATAAATTGTTTACTGACCCTGATCATCCTCCACTTCGCTAAAAAAGAAGGAAGTTTGCTCTTGAACGATTGAAGGTCATATAGGAAAAGGTAGCTAAGCTCATCAATGTCAATGTCATTAGAGAATCCCATTACCCAAATTGGTTGGCCAACATCATTGTTGTTCATAAAAAGGGGGAAAGTGGAGAGTATGTGTTGATTTTACCGATCTGAATAAGGCTTTCCCTAAAGATAGTTTTTCTCTGTCAAAGATCGATCTAATTGTTAATGCAACCTCCAAGCATGAATTCCTTAGTTTCATGGATGACTTTTTGGGATATCATTATATCATAATGCATCCTCCCGACGTGGTAACAACTTCTTTTATCACAGAAATAAGATTATACTGCTATAAGGTTATGCCTTTTGGATGAAGAATGTTGGGGCGATGTACTAGAGATTGTTCAATAAGATGTTCAAGGAAATGATTGAAAAAACGATAGAGGTTTTCATAGACGACATGTTGGTTAGAAGCCTCAGAGTAGTTGATCACATTACCCACCTAGATGAAACGTTTGGTATCATGTGATGTTGGTATCTTGCGAAAACATCGCATGATGCTAAACCTTTTCAAGTCCATCTTTGGCATATCATTAGGGAAATTCCTTCGCAACCTGGTGACTAAATGATAAATTAAGGCAAACCCAGACCAGATTCAAGCTCTACTCGCGATGAGCTCGCCTAAGAACATACATGAGGTGCAGCAACTGATTGGGCGAGTAGCCGTTCTTAACAGGTTTATCTCGAAGTCAATAGATAAATATTTGTCATTCTTCAAGATTATAAGGAAAAATAAAACCTTTAAGTAGACAAACGAATCCAAGATGGCATTTCAACAGCTTAAGGAGTATCTTAGGTCGCCCCATTTGCTCATGGTTCCCAGCATGGGCGAGAAGATCATCTTGTATCTATTTATCTCACCCACTACGTTAAGTGCAGTGCTTTGCTTAGCAGGGAAGAAGACAAAGTTCAGAAGCGAGTGTACTGTGTCAGCAAAGTCCTTATAGGAGTTGAAACTAGGTACCTGAAGATCGAGAAGTTTGCATATGTCCTAATGATCGCTGCAAGGAAGCTCCGCCACTATTTCTAAGCACATCCTATTGTTTTACTCACAGATCATCCCTTGAAGCAAATTCTCCAATGACTTGATGCCTCTGGGCAATTACTCCAATGGTCCATCGAGTTGAGCGAGTTTCACATCAGTTACCGACCAAGAATGGCTATCAAGGCCTAGGCATTGGCTGGTTTCATAGTTGAATTTACGTATGACATTGCTCCAGATCCTAAGATGGAGACCTCAGAAGAACAGAACTAAGATGATGACCTCGCTAGGTAAAAGTTGTCCGTAGATGGGTCATCCAACCAACATGGCTATGGTTCATGACTTGTTCTCTAAACTCTTTCAAGAGAGCAAATGGAGTAAGCTATATGTATTGCGTTTAAGGTCACTAACAACGAGGTCAAATATGAAGCTCTTCTCGTCAGATTGAGAGTCATAACAGAATTGGAAGTAGAGTCTTTGGACGCCTATAGTGATTCTCAACTTGTCATAAATCAAGTCCAATGAGATTACCTCGCCAAGGACTTTTGAATGGTGGCCTATCTAGATAAGGTGAAGGCCATGTCAGTGAAGATCAAAGATTTCAAGATTCGTCAAATTCCCAAAGAAGAGAACAAGAAGGTTGATGCCTTAGCTAACCTAGCCTCAGCCTTCGATTTCATCTCAGATAGGAGTATCCTTCTAGAGTTCTTGCCCAATCCAAGGATTGACGTCGCTAAAACCGTTTGTCAAGCATCAACAAATCCGACATGGATGGATGACATCATTGCATATCTTAAAAATGGAAAGCTGCCATCAGATAGCTCCAAGCAAGATGGATCCGGTATCGATCATCCAAATTTTTCCTCCTCTGTGGGACTTTGTAAAAGAGGTATTTCTTAGGACCACACCTGAGGTGTCTTTGACCTGAGAAAATAGATTACGTGCTTAGAGAAATTCATTAAGGCCTTTGTAAAAATTATTCTGGGGCTAGATCACTAGTTAAAAAGGTTGTTCGCTAATGATATTTTTGACCTTAGATGAAACGAGATGCGGCGACGTTCACCAGAAGATGTGACAAATGTCAGAGGTTCGTTCCAATTAGTCATCTTTCTCATACCGAGATGGTGCCAATGACTAGTCCATGGCCATTCGCTTAATGAGAAATAGACATACTCGAACCTTTGCCTCAGGCTCCATTATAGAGAAAATTCTTGACTGTCACCATAGACTACTTCACAAAGTAGATAAAGGCGAAACCTTTTGCCAAAATCA
>BRYE01000009.1:9984718-9989718 GCA_030159115.1 Actinidia arguta var. hypoleuca | reverse complement strand
CGGACTTTCACCGTAGGCTTTGACATGCCTTCCGCGTATACCATTGCCATCTAGGACTTTCAAGTTTATCAACTTCCCGGACTTTCACCGTAGACTTTGACATGCCTTCCGTATCGTTTCCATCTATGACTTTTATTTTGTGCTTAATCTAAGCCATCTAGTTTCTCAATGCATCATGTACTAAACTCAGTATGTCCTAATGTGTCATTCTCAAAACCAATTTTAAGTTCCAAATATACACAAAGATCACATTTTTGGACTACCGGAGTTGATGACCTAAAGTAAGTTAGGTCGACCTATGTTTCAGAAGCTGACAACCTAAGTTTGATCAGAAAGTTTGGATGACGACCTAAAGTGAAGTTAGGTCGTCCTAAGTTGACGACCTAAGTTTGATCAGAGAGTTTGGCTAACGACCTAAAGTGAAGTTAGGTCGACCTAAGTTGTCAACCTAAGTTTGATCAGAGAGTTTTGCTGACGACCTAAAGTGAAGTTAGGTCGTTCTAAGTTGACGGCCTAAAGTAAAGTTAGGTCGACCTAAGTTGTCAACCTAAGTTCCAGGTTTTTATCCTGCGCGTCAAATTTCCTGATTTTAGAACTTAAAACTTTTCAAATAGACTAAATCTTTCATTTAGGTTTCAACATCCAAAGTAAAACTTCAATAGGCTACATTTAAGCTATCAACAACAAATCCAATAAAAATAAACCCCAACAAGTAAAACCCCTTTACCTTAAATCCAAGCAATGCAAGCTCCAACAATGGTGAAAGAGATGAGATAAATCGTAGAACTCCAATTCTAAGCTTTCTTGGCTCAAATCGACGCCCTCGTTGAGTAGATAATCTTGCCCAAAAAATATCACTCAAATCTCACCTTGAATCAAACACAAAGTCCCAGAGAGAGAGAAAAGAAGAAGAGCATTAATGGCAAAAAAAATATGCTAGTTAGGTTAAAAGAGATATAATAAATGCTCCATTGGGCCCTAAGGCCTTGTTTGGCAACTTGGCCCAAATTAAATGTCTCCATCCTTTCTCACACAAACCCAATCCAATATACCTAAGCCCAATTAAATTAATGGATCCATTTACACCAAAGCCCATAAAGGTATATGTATACATATATACACACTTATATATCTATACCTACACGTGCATAATAACGTCACCCTCGCATCATAAATAAAAAAAGAAAAAAAAATATTTTCGAAATCTTACAGACCCGACGTCATGGGGAATTCCAAGTCGGTTTCAATTTTTATTATAATTTTTTCTCTCTTAAAACGTTCAAAGAGTTAACATTTAATTTTATATACTTTTTAGATAAGCATTGCAATGACCCGCCTAGGCTATATGTGGACGAGCATAAAGTTTTTGATGAGTTTTTTAGCTCAGTGGAGAAGCAAGTGCGTTACTCAGTCGCAGTGCTCTTAAAGTCAAAATCTTTTCGTCAAGTTTTTGGTTCCCCAGCATCCATGGTGTTAGGGAATAGGGAAGAGGAGCGATCTGAAGGTGGAGCACCGAATTCATCGGGCGACGCGGGTGAATCCCGCCCTTCTCGTAGTAAACACATTCAGTGACAGCCATTCTCGAGATGAATCAGTAGAGTACCTAGGAATCCTTAGGAAGGAACTAAAGAGGATTTTACCTCATATCCTTGATCTGACCTTGCTAAGATGGTCAGGAGAAAAAGTTCGTGATCCTATTTTAGACTTTTCATCGAATATTTTGAGCTCAAGCTCGGACTCCATATCGGAATCTTGGTCGGATTCAGGGCTACCTCCCGAGCTTAAATCAGATGGTACTACCTCTTGTCTATTCTAAGTGTTTGAATTTCCTTATTTGATATTTGTTGTGTTTTTTGTAGGTATGTCGAAAAGAATTAAACTCAAGAAGCTCGGCGAAAAGGTGGAAAAATCCAAAAGTGGGGGTTCGATTGCGGGGTCCACGTTGGCAAAGGGGTAGTGATTGGTGAGAAGTGCCCAAGAGAGGACCCTCTAGCTCGCCCAATAAGAAGGGCAAAACTGTTGATAGCCCCAAGGGCAAAGCTATTGAATGCCTGAAAGATTGATTTAACAACCTCAATACTTGGATTAGCTAAGAATTTCAGAGGTATACTCATGTCTAAGATAAAATCAAAGCCAAAGCATCAGGCTTCTTATTCTCTTCTATGGGGATATGGCGAATTTTGAAATCTTTGATTTTTTTGGACATGGTTTTTACCTCATCCAAATAGGCCACCATCCTAGTATTTTTAGCGAGATAGTCTCATTGGACTTGATTTACTAAAGGCATCTAGGGAATCTACTCTCATTTTTGTTGCAACTCATAGTCCAACGAGAAGAGCTTCATACTTGACTTTGTTGGTGGTGGCTTTGAATCCTATACAGATGGTGTATTCTATCTACTCGCCTAAAGGAGTTTGGAGAATCAGCCCTGTGCCACAACCGTGCTAATATGAGGATCTGTCTACGAGCAGTTTCCATCTGGCGAGATCTTTGTCCAAGTTAGGCCATCCTGGAGTTTCTATCTTGGGTAGGCCTTTCTCAGGCTCTGGGGCGATTTCATATGTGAATTCAGCCACAAAATCAGCCAAGGCCTGACCCTTGATTGCCATTCTCGGTCTATAATCAATATGGAATTCGCTCAGTTCAATGGACCATTTGAGGAGCCTCCCTATGGTGTCAGGTCCCTAGAGAATTTGCTTCAAGGGTTGGTCAGTCAACACAGTAATAGGATGTGCTTGGAAATAATGACAAAGCTTTCTGGCGATGATAAGGAGAGCATAGGCGAGCTTCTCAATTTTCAAGTATCTGGTCTCGGCTCCCATGAGAACTTTACTAACATAATATACCGGTTTTCTGAATTATGTCATCTTCTCAGATCAACATTGCACTTTTGCTATTGGTGAGACAGACAGGTATACAAGAAGTTCTTCCCCCGTAACTGGGACTGTAAATAGGGGAGGTGAGTCGAGATAATCCTTCAGTTGTTAAAATGCTATTTCGGATTCCTCATTCCATTGGAACGTTTGATTTTTTCTCAGGATCTTGAAGAACATGAGGCATGTGTCAGCTGACTTGGAAATGAACCTGTTAAGGGCAGTTACTCGTTTGGTCAATTGTTGTACTTCATGGAGGTTCCTTGGTGAGCTCATGGGAAGTAGGGAATGAATCTGGTCTAGATTGGCCTCGATCCCTCGCTTGGTTACCAAAAACTCAAGGAAACACCAAAGATGCATTTGGAAGGATTAAGCATCATTCGGTGTTTCTACAGGACCCGAAATTCTTCTCTCAAATGGGCGATGTGATCTGCAACCTTGATACTCTTGACGAGTATATCATCTATGTATACTTTTATAGTCTTCCCGATCAGCTCTTTGAACATTTTGTTCATCAGTCTTTGGTACGTTGCCGCCGCATTTTTCAATCCAAAAGGCATGACTTTGTAGCAGTATAGCACCCTCTCAATAATAAATGAAGTTTTCTCTATGTCGGGCAGATGCATTTTGATTTGGTGATATCTGGAGAAGGAATTCATAAAACTGAGAAGTTCATGTTTGGAGGTGGCGTCAACTATCAAATCAATCTTTGGCAAAGAAAAACTATCTTTTGGACACGCTTTGTTGAGGTTGGTGAAGTCAACACATACACACCACTTCCCCCCTTTTTTAGGGCGATGACAACGTTGGCGAGCCAATCTGGATAGTGAGACTCTCTGATAACATTGGCCTTGATCAGCTTAGCCACTTCTTCTTCTATGACTTTTAGTAGTTTAGGGGCGAACTTCCTTATTCTTCTCTGATCACTGGAGGATAGTTAGGGTTAGTAAATAATCTATGGGTGGCGACCTGAGGATCTATTCCAGGGACGTTGCCCTACAACCATGCAAAGACATTATAATTCCTCTTCAAAAACTCTACCAAAGCAATCCGTAATTCTTTTGTTAACTCTGTCCCAACCATAACGTAGCGATCTGGATGGTATAGGTGGATATAAACTAGAGTAACTTCTTCTAACGGTTTGGTGTTCTCCGACTCTTTGGGGTCCACTAGGGTAATCTCATCCATCTCGTCTCTCAACGACTCTATCTCGGCTTCGGCGATTTGTAATTGCTATTGGCTGCTTGATTTGGAATGAGATTCATCTTTCATTGCCAAGATAAAACATTGTCTGGCTACTTTCTGGTCACCCTTCACCTCGCCTATTCCTGTCAGGGTTGGAAATTTCATCTTCAAGTGATAGGTTGAGGTGATAGCCTTGGTTCCTCCTAAAGTCGGGCAACCCAGGATTGCATTGTAGGGCGAAGGATAGTCTACCATAATGAAGTCTTGCCAAACGGTAGTCTGGTGAGGCTCTGTTCCCAAAGTTACTAGCAACTTGATCCATCCAAGTGGATGGGTGGTGTTTCCTCCAAATCCGACCAGAGGAGTGTGGAAAAGGTGGAGCTTATCCAATCCAATCTTCATCTTGTCAAATGCCGAGATGAATAAAATATCTACCGAACTCCCATTGTCAACCAATATCCTTTGTACATTGAAATTGGTGATGACGGCAGAGATGACCAAGGCATCATCGTGAGGGAGGTAGAGGTCCCTCAGGTCGTCATTGGTAAAGGTAATGGGTAAGTGGGCTATAGTTGTAGGTGAGGAGAGGTTATAAACTTCTTCCTTTGCTCGCCCACAAGCGTTTCTGGCGTGTCTCTTTTGATAAGAGCTTGAGCATCCCTCCGATGCAAACCCTCCATGAATCACCTATATGTCTCCTGTAGTCGGCCTATTGTCACCATATCTTTTTGGTGGATGGTAGAGAGGTGGGAGGCATTTTTCTGTCTGACTTGGCAACTCATAAAATTAGCGATGAAAAACCTGCTTAAGCTGTCAAACCAGTCAATGGTTCTTGGAGACAGTTTTCTGAAATATGATTTCGTCGGACCCTTTAACGTTGTAGAGAAGGCTTTGCACATTACCTCGTCAGAATATCCTTGGAGTGACATCAAGCTTTTGTAT
>BRYE01000009.1:9954718-9962218 GCA_030159115.1 Actinidia arguta var. hypoleuca | reverse complement strand
TCAAATTCATACTCTAAATGGTCCAAATTTGACATTCAATACGAATTTCAAAATTATAACAAATTAGTGTGAACAGAAATTTTTTGAATTTTACAAAATTATCTACATACGTTAGAAAAATCTGGAGATTTTATATGTTCTACATTTATATGTATAGTTACTAATTATTTAATTTCATAAATTTAGGAAATGTTTTTAATGCCCAAAATATTTATAAACTGAGATACTGTCAGTAACAATTTTGTGCAAAAACTTTAGAAGTTTAATGAATTTATAAAAATAGTTATGTACCTTTAATATTTATGATATTTTTATTGTAAATAAATATATGTGTCTAGTTTGTTATGTAAATTTTTGGAATGAAATTAGCTCTAAAACATTTTATAAATATTATATACCAAGTTGCTGTTTCTGAAAAATTAAGTGCAGAAAACTCTGTAGAAAATTAATCCGAAATTTAAAATATTTTCTAACTTGAAAATTATAAAACTTAGTATAATCATAGCCACGAGAATATTAAATCTAGTGATTCAAATATTAAACGTAGGACTCAAATTCAAGAAACGTTAGCTCACGAAGTGTAGAAAAATCTGAATACACTTTCGGTGAGTCTTGTTATATTTTACTTACTTAAAATGAGTTTTACGGTGAAAGTATATGTTATTCGAATTTTTGAAATATGATGATATTTTACTAATAAATACATGCTATGCTATGTTTTTTAATGTGCTATGAAATGTAAAAATGATTACTTTTCAAATATGATTTAGACGACACATAGTTCGAACGATGTCCCGACCGCTAGAGAAAAAGAATATAGCTAGAAGTGATGTAATAAGGGTTGGATCATAGCCAAGTGATCATGGGTGATATCATGTCATATTTATGCTAGGGTCGCTCCCGAATTACTGGTGTTCATTGAACGGGTGTATGTGTCACAAGTGTCAATTCAATATAATTTGAATTCTAAATATAAAATCAAAATAAATTGGCCTAGATGAGCCAATGACTGGAATAAAAAAAGAATTGACAAAATAAAGTTATTTTATGTTAAAATAAATTTCTTGATTTATAATTTCATGGGCACTTGTTAGTATTATATAACTTGACTCACACTAGTCTAATGCTTAAGACGTAGTTGTACGTAAATTTCAAGTAATGAGAATGAAGTGGCACGCGACTGAAGACAGGCGTCCTTAGTCAATTTTTGTTAACCTATGCCATGTATTTAATATAGGAGAATAGTTCTTTTGTACTTGTACAGTTTTGATAATGGTTATGCCGAACTGTGATCAGAACCGTAGTTGTATATATAACTGTAAGATTATTTTTATATTTTGAATGACACGTCAGCTCTAGTTTTATTTAAATATGCTTCCTTACATATTGTTTACATTCAAGTATAAATATCTTGATTAAAAAGAAAATTCCTAAATTGAGTTGAGTAGTAGGCCTTAGTGAGTGGGACTCACTGGCCGGTCACGATGACACTGGTTATAAAGATGGATCCACGTATATAAATGGGTTGGATCGTGACAATATACAACGATGGGATGTGCTTGAAAATAGTGCATGAGTTTTCACAAGGTTAAAACTAGGGCCAGTACGAGCTTCTCCAACGGCAATTATCTTGTTTGGCAATTCGTAAATGTCTTGCTAACAAAGTAGATCAAGCGTTGTTCTCCATTTACCTCCCTCAACAGCACCGAGCTCATGGCGTGTTCAGAGACAGCGAGATAGATGTAGAGCAGCTCTCCCTCATCCATAGTGGAAAGAAGCGGTGGTTCACTAAATACCTTTTGAATTGCTGGAGTGCGAGTTTGCACTCCTCATTCCATGAAAACTTTATATTTTTACGGAGGAGCTTAAAGAATGGACGATATTTATCTGAGGACTTACTAATGAATCTATTCAATGCCGCTGCCATCTCGGTTAGCTTCTGAATCTCCTTCATAGTTCTTGGGCTGACGAGGTTGTTGATTGTTGTGATTTGTTCTGGGTTCACCTCGATCCCTTGCCTTGTCACCAAATGTCCCAAGAACTTTTTTGAGCTCACACCGAAGGCACACTTTACTGCGTTCAGTCTCAGCTTGTGCGTTTTGAGTATCACGACCACTTTGGTCAAGTCCCTAATGTGGTCCGACTCTTCTTTACTTTTGACCACCATATTGTCAACGTATGCATCCATGGTTTTACCAAGGATTGGCTCAAATATTTTTGTGATCATCCTTTAATATGTGGCCCCAACGTTCTTAAAACCAAAGGGCATAACCTTGTAACAGAATACGCCTCGGGGGGTGATGAATGTAGTTTTCTCCTGATCGAACTTGTGCATGGCATCTAGTGATAACCTCGGTATGCATCTAAAAAGCTCATTCAAGCATGACCCGAGGTAGAGTCCACCAATTGATCAATCTTCAGCAAAGGAAAGCAGTCTTTTAGACAAGCTCGGTTGAGACTTTTGAAATCAATGCACACCTTCCATTTGCTTGTCTTTTATTTTTACCACGACTGTGTTGGATAATCAGCTCGGGTAAAGGACCTCCATTATTGTATTTGCCTCCTTCAGTTTCTCCACTTTGTCGATTACTGCATCCATGTGCTCAGTTGCGAATCTCCTTCCTCTTTGTTTGATCGATCGGGCATCCAGTAGAATGTTCAATCGTGTTTGATGAAGTTCGGGTCTATCATGGGCATCTCGTAAGGTGTCCATGCGAAGACCTCGATATTAGCTCTGAGGAGCTAGATAAGCTCGATTCTCTCTCGTTCCTCCAGGTTCACTCCCGTAAGAAAGAAATGATCTGAGCTTGGCTCATCCAACTCACAGCATATTAGGTCTTCCACGACTTTAGCCTCGGGGACTCTCCCGACATCCTTCAGTACCTCTTGCTCTGCTTCGATCAGTTGCACTTCTTTCATGGCCGCCTCAGTGGAGACCGTAGCGAGGTAGCATTGTTTGGCTGTTACTTGGTCTCCGTAAATGGTTTCCTCGCCTTGGGGGGTAGCAAACATGATTGCTTGATGAAGCGTGGAGGCCACCCCTTTCATCCTGTGTAGCCAATCTCGGCCAACGGTTGCATTATATAGGGAATGAATGTCTACTACAACGAACTCTGTCACCAGCTCTTCGGAGCCACCTCTAACCTTTAAGGTCATTATTCCCAAGGGCCAATGAGACTGAGTGTTGAATCCTACCATGGGTCTCAAGCCAGTTTTAAGTCTGATTGAGTGAGCTTAAGCTATTTTAAAAGGTCATAGTACATCACCTCAACCGAACTACCTGTATCCACCAAGATCCTTCTCATGTCATAGTTGTTCCCACAATTGGATGATCAGGGGTCAGAATGAGGGTGTTGCACCCCCTCCAAATCAGCCTTGGTGGACGTTATGCTCCCTGATTCCATTGCTACTACTCTCGGCTTCTTAGCCGGCGAATGGACCGAGAGAACCTCGTACATTGTTTTATCATTCGGATCTCTCCCCGAATTCTATTTTCAAGATCTGGGTGATGTGGTCTCCCGATCATGTAAATAGTACCCAGGGGTAGATCATTTTCTTCGTCCGCGGTACGTTCTGTCTCATCGTTACCCCGGTCAAACCTCGGGTTGGGTCTGGCTTTAGCCTTTTCTGCTCGGGTCTTGTCTTCGTCAATAAACTCCTTCAATTGTCCGTCTTAAACCAACTGATCCAAGAAGACCTTAAGAGCCCGGTAGCTATCCGTTTTGTGTTCTCTTTCTTCGTGGAAAGAGCACATCCACCTTTGGTTGCACCTCTTAAGATCTCCACCCATTGGTTCGGGTTTCTTGAAGTAGGGCTTATCTCAGATACGGGTGAGGAACTTGTGAATTGATTCCTTAAAACCCACGTTGATCCCCTGCCTCACCCAACTCTGGTAGTAACTGAGCCTTCTTTTTGCTTTTTGTGTGAGCCCTCTCCCTTGGTAGTTATCCCTACAGCTTTCTCTGCTTGCTTAACTTCGTCCTCCAACCGAGCGAATATCTCAACCTGGGATATAAGGTCCCGAAGGTCGGTCATAGGGCTAAGTGTCAAGTTTTTCCAAAGCCTCTCGCTAGGAGTCAGCCCGAGTTTATAGCTCGCCACCACCAACTCCTTCGAGCACTCCTCGATCTCGCTATAAGTCTCCCAGTACCGCTAGTTGTAGTTGCGGATCATTTTATTTTTGCCTTTTCTTATAGTCAAAAGAGAACATACGCCTTTTAGCGCCTTCGTGTTGATTACGAGCCAAGCTACAAATGATTCATTTAGTTAGTGAAAATTCTCGATCGACCCTATAGGTAGTTTATCAAACCATTTCAGTCCGAGGTCCCCCAAACTCGACGGGAACACACGGCACATCAGAGTATCCATATGGTTCCAGAGGGCCATCATCTGTTTGACATGGCTCACGTGGGATCTCGGATCTGATTTCCCATCGTATAGGATGAATCTCGATAGTGTGAACTTTTCTAGTGGGTCCAATCCCTCAATTTCTTAAGAGAATAGAGTTTGGTATCTTGGGGCGGCCTCCCTTTATTTACTATGGACCGTGCGAATCACTGAACTCGCTAGGACAACTTTGTTTATGGCTGCCTCCTTGTGTCCGTTGAGCTTGGCACGCAAACCTTCTTCTTGGCTTCGTTTTGCGTTGAGCGTATCGCGGAGATCCACCCCAGATTTGGATCACTCAGTTGACCTCCTCCACTTACTCGTCGCTACCATCTTGTTATCAATTTGGCTGTTGACGCTCATGTGAGTTTTATTTTGCTTTTTGTCTCGACCTTCCCAAAGAGGTGGGGTTGGTTCCTTATTCCGGTCCCCCGTCTGCCCTGGTGTAGCGATCCCGACTGGCCTCATCGGCCTACGATCAATCATAATTTGTGTCAACTCTGTCAACTACCTTTGTAAGCGTTCAATGGTTATATCTTGACTATTTGACTCTCCAAGGAGCAACCGACCTAGGTTTTGCCCAAAGGTGGCCCTAGCCGCCCTCTATGCATCCCTAGTAGTTTACCCCCTCTATGCCTAAGAATTTTGCATGCATGAGAGGTCTCTCTGCGAGTTTCACGACTGTCAAAACGGTTGCTACTTAGCAATGCCATCAATAACGGCTTTGCGAATGTCTAATCAAGTTAGACATCCAAAATTTTAGAGAGAGAAAAAGTTTGTATAGTTTGAAAGTAAGTTTGCACTTACCTCCTTGAGAACAACAATGTTCTCCTTTATTTCCTAGCTCAGCGCATGGCTTGACGCGCTAGCCTTTTTCGTCACTCGACATACTACAGCTTGGTGCGTGTTCGTACTCGCCAACTGTTGTGTTAGCGAGTAGGCGGCTGACTCAGCCATGCCCCTACGGCGTGGCTATTAGCTCATGATCAACTGTCAGCATCTCCATCCGGGTGTGAGGGCTGTTAGAAGGAACTTTGACGTGCAAGTCACCTTCTATCTCTTGACATCCCTTAGGAATACCACCGGCCGTTACCCTTCGCCTAAGCTTCCAGCGCAGTTACTGCTCCGAGCTCGCTGAGTTGAAGCACCTCGAATGTAACAAAGGCCTTGGCTCAGACCGTACATTTTCAGTAGTGACTGCTCCGAGCTCCAGCGCCAAGGACCTACAAGCTCGCTGTGTAGAAAGGGCTCGACGTAGGTCTCCACCCTAGCAAGGTCAGTGCCCAATGGTGTCTGCATCGAGCTCCGGCGTAGGGGACTACTGAGTTTGCTTCTTAGCGGTAGCTCGGCGGAAGTCCTTGCCCTAATAAGGCCAGATTACGTTGTTATCTAATTTGTCCCCTTATAAATGCTAATTTGTCTAGTAAAAGTAAATTTTTTTTCTTCATTCAACTTTGTTTTCCAAATTAGATGAATATTTTTATAGTTTCACATTCTTTTTGTTAAGAAAAACTAGAAAAAATATAAAATTATGATGAAACAGTAAAAAAATTCACTAAAACTAAAAAAAGCTTGAAAAAACCTAAAGCAAACTAGTTCTAAATTTTTTGGATTGAATGGAGCCTCGACATTGTGACTTCTCAAATACTTAGGGAGAGCTAAGTTGCTATTAGGTTCATCTTTAATGAATGATCGGCTGAGTTAGTGTGTAGGGGGGTGGCATTCGATTGGTTAGCGATAGATGAGAGATGGGTGAGAACATAAGGAAGATGAGGGCAATATATTAAGGGGCCAATTTGCGATAATGGTTTTTTCAATTTTTTAACTGCTTTAATTTTTGAGTTTTTAGCTGTTCGATAAAAATTTTATATTTTCTCAGTTTCTCTTAACAAGAGAAGTTTAAAAATATAATTTTTTATCTAATTTAAAAAAAAGTTCACTAAAAATGGAAAGAAATTACATAAACAATGAAAAAAGTTTAATAAAAATGACAAAAGACAAAAATCAAAGCAACTTAAAAAAAAAACAAAAAAAATTACCCAAACGGGGACTAGGTGTTTTCAACAGAAATGTGTATGTGCTAAAAAACAAATTCTGACCGTTCAGTGTAATTTGCAAAATTAAAGGGGGAAATCTATGTTTGCAAAATTAAACGGGAGAAATCTATATTACTAACCAACCTTCCAGGGAGGTGAGTGTAATGTAGCCTTTTTCATTTAGCAACAAGGGTACATTTGTCATTTTACATCATGATATTTAAAGCCCCATTTGGGGTTGATTCAGGCAAGTTATTCGGCCCAATGCAAATTCCAAAGATGGGGCACTTGTGGGTTTATTAGAATAAAAATTCAAAACAGATAGACTTAAGAATCAAACAAAATTGTATTAATAAAAACAACAAAAAATAATTCAAGACCCTCCTGTTTAAAAACAACAAAAAATTCTAAACATTTTTTATTTTGCACAACAAATGTTACAAATCTAGAACCATTATCAATAATTCAAAGGAATATATAATAAAATTGAATAAGAAATTTAAGAAAATTACTATTTGAAAATTACAGTTCTAAATTGTTATTGACTATCGAACTAAATCTAAATTGTCGTGTGGCCTCCTGTTACGGCCGCCAGAGATACTAAGCTACCACACCACTAAATCCAAAGAGAGGGAGTCTTGAGAGAGAGTGTGTGCTAGTCGAACCACTGAACCAGGTTCAAAACTTCGACGAACCGTCAAAAGAGAGGTTACAAATTGCTTTTTTGTTTGTTTATGTTAAAGTAATTCGTATTTTAACCCTGATTTTTTTAAAATATTAGTTAGACTCCCGAATTTTTTTCAAGTGGTCGTTACTTTGGGCAGTTAGATTGGGCCTGTTTTGGTTTATAAGGTCATAAATTGTTTTGGGAAGCCTGGTAACTAAAGACCCTACACTTTTGGGGCCTAAAGCAAAGGCTTCTTGGGCTGCTACCCAAGGTTGAAAGGCCTGCCCTGGTTTGATTGTACTTAGACCCAAAACTTCTCTCTATTTACCCACCAAATTTGAAGTTTTTTTAGTTACAATTATGCCCAATAGTCAAGTTATCAACCATAAATGCAAAAACAAAAATTCTCTC
>BRYE01000009.1:9942218-9944718 GCA_030159115.1 Actinidia arguta var. hypoleuca | reverse complement strand
ATGGGTGTTGCTCTGTCTGAGTCAAAACCTTGTATATCTTAACCTTAGTTCAATTGGTAGTAAAATTGGATGAACCCCTTGTTATTTGGGTTCGGTTAAGTCTGACAAATAAGTGTTCTACTACTAGAACTTCATTATTTTCAAACCTACCTATTTACTATCTATTATCTGATCGACTGATCATTTATATTGGAATGGGTAACGAGTCAGATGTTCCCAATGAGGGGATCAAAAGCTTATTGTTGCTTCCCCTAACCATGGAAATGGTGCATATCCGTGTAAAGAGAACTTAATGGCATATAAATCATTTTTGTCAAGATATAGAAATAGCAAGTTACCTCTCCTCTTGGCCATGAACATTGCTTTATTGGTTGCTCTATCCGTTGCTTCTGTAATTAGGAAAGAGAACTTTGCCTGATTCAATAAGCGTGATGTCGCTTAGAAGGATGTCGTAGTGCATCTTTACTTCCTCCACCGTTTTGCAACCAATAGCCATGGCTATGTTGTGCCATCAGTCAGGGGTGTCCTTATCATACATCGCTAGAGCATTTCAAACAATTTGTTTTGCTTGGCATTCCAAGTGGAGGGTGAAGAAGTTTTAGATGCCATTTTCTGGTCCAAAAGAAGAGTTTAGGCCGGTAAGAAAATGAAAATAACAGGGGCGAAGTTTTCTGGCTAAAAATGAGAAATGGTAATTAAGAGTGAAAATAATAGTTATGGTTTAAATAGACCGATGAACTAACGAAAATGAATTGAAAACCAAAAAGAGTAGGAGGAAAGCTCGACAGAGTATGGGAGAGAATAATTGAATAAAGGACGATGAGGAAAGAAATACCTTAATAGAATCATTTTACCAAGAACAAGGTGTGAATGGAAGTGCAAGTTGGCAAATGCAAATTGCAAAATTACAAGTTGTTTAAAGTTTTAGGAAAGTTAGAAGCTGAAAAATGGAGAGACAACAAAAAAAAAGTCAAGTGTTTTAAGGGACAGTCAATTGTTAGCTTTTCAAGTTTCCTTTCTTTTAGAATTTGGAAGCCAATGGAAGGTACTAGAGCTTGTATAATTTATTAGCCTGTGACCTTTCCTAATTAGAAAACATGTTAAAAGGTCCTGGAGAACAGAACACGAGCAGCTGTGATGATTTTTAAGCAACTTGCTGGCTTTAAAAATGGTATTAGTTCCTCGGATGTTAATGTCTGTGGAGATCTGAACCTAATTGTCAGAAAAATCTGGAAGAGACTTAAATATGACCATGCTTCACATGATGTTTGCTTTTTAACAATTCTCTCTTATTCTTCTACAAATTTAAATCATCTTCCTGTTTATACATCATGAATTCCTCCTTACTAGACCGCGTTTTCTTGATTTAATACTATCTTGTTTGAGTTATATCATTAGCATGTTTGGTATAAGCTTTTGGTGAGCAGCTTCTGCTTTTATCTTTATTGAAAGTTATGTTAAAGTGTTTGACATAACTTTTACTTATAATTAGAGCTGCAAATTTGAGTCGCATCCCAGCCGGCCCAATAGCTCGTGTGTTGGGCCCATCACTGTAGCAAAATTTTTAAATAGTTGAGTGTGGTAGCACAATCAATCACTTGGACCAAATACTCATTTAATTATACAAATGTTATATTTATTATATAAACACTTAATTTCAGAATTAAAAAAATAAAAAAAATGTGTTGCCTTGGAATCAAACTCGCGACCTCCCAGAACAAAACGCAAACACCTAACTACTGCACCAACCACTCATTCACTTATACAAATGTTATATTTATTATATAAACACTTAATTCTAGAGTTAAAACAAAACAAAATAATGTGTTGCCTTGGAATCGAACTCGTGACCTCCCAGAACAAAACACGGACAACTAACCATTCATTCGCTCGTACAAGCGTTATATTTATTATATAAACACTTAATTCCAGAGTTAAAACAAAACAAAGAAAATGTGTTGCCTTGGAATCGAACTAGCGACCTCCCAGAACAAAACGTGGACAACCAACCACTCATTCGCTATATTTATTATATAAACACTTAATTCCAGAGTTAAAATAAAACAAAGAAAATGTGTTGCCTTGGAATTGAACTCACAAAACGTGGACAACCAACCACTCATTCGCTATATTTATTATATAAACACTTAATTCCAGAGTTAAAATAAAACAAAGAAAATGTGTTGCCTTGGAATTGAACTCAGTGACCTCCCAAAACAAAACGTGAACACCCAACTACTGCACCAATCACTCATTTGCTTATATAAGTGTTATATTTATTATATAAACACTTAATTCTAGTGTTGCCTTGGTACCAACCACTCATTTGCTGATAAAAATAGAACACTTAATATATGTGTATATTACACGTGTCAGCAAACTGCTGAATGTCACGCCCAACGGCTTTTTTGGTACTTTGTAAATTTTTTAAACTTTTTGAATATTTTTACCCCAACAGTTATATAACGGCTACTTTTAGGGTAAAATAATAATTGGGATA
>BRYE01000009.1:9924718-9932218 GCA_030159115.1 Actinidia arguta var. hypoleuca | reverse complement strand
ATTTACTTGATCAAGCTTCAGGGGCAAAGCACGCGAAGTTTCCCCACCACCTGCACGCTTGGGCGCAAGTCCCGATAGTTTAGCTATCAACGATGTCTATTGGGGTATGATTGAATTAGTCACTTACTTTCTAGCACATCAGGTGGTGTATGGTCGCATGCACCGAACTACACTATAAAAGGAGCACTTTGCTCTCATTTACGGGTAATCAACTCTTTCTCTCTCTCACACACACACTCATTTTCTCTCTCTACAATCAGAGCTTAAGAACTATCTCTCTTGCTTTCTTGTTTTCTCCGATCACTGACTTGACCATCAAAGGGTTGTCCCCTAAATAACTCTGGGTGGTCCTTCTCATAGTTACTACCTTTTAGGCTTGGCCGATTAGAGTTAAATCACCAAGAACCTCCTAGTGCCACCTCTTTATCTACACTTAATTTTTTTCCACTCCCCAGTATATGTATATATATATATATATATAGAAAGAGAGAAACTATTAAATATTAACTATAGATATTAAAAAGGAGAGAGAGCCCCTACAAAATTGCAAGTGTAGAGAGAGAAATCCATTCTAAAAAAAATTCAAAATATTTAGAAACGGACATTTAACTGCCATTAGAGCGAACGTTGTTAAATTTGCTCATTTAGAATATGCCTCACGATTTAATCTCAGCCCTCAAATGAATATTTTGATGATGCAATGACATGAGGTTGAAAACTCCCCAAGATATTGACGAGGAATATTCAGAGAGGATCCGGACTCGTTTATTTAATGCGCTTCATGCCACATCCATTTCTTTTACTGTAATGCCCTGTGGGGTTTTATAGATAATATATGAAATAATTTTTGGAAACTCATTAAACCCTCATCTTACAGCCCACCATGCTTATGACCCATTCATTGCCTGCCATATCATGGTAACACGAAACTATTATTCATCCTCCAATTCCAAACAAAACCCTAGACAAAACCTTATGAAAACTACAGAAAAACCCTAGACGGCGGCAAAGCCATCATGGCCATTCAAAAAGAAGTTGATGACGACGACATTGACATCAACCCCATCACAAATGATACTCCCAGAAGATCAACAATAAGACGATGGCAATAAACTTATCTCACCTACAGTTGAAGAGTATGAAGCAAATCAGCATCACTACCTCCGATTGGTTGAATCGACGGTGGCAATCAAGCAGCTCCATTCCCAAGGACTCTCCTTCCATTTCTGGCCCGGTGCTACCGCCCTTGCCACCCTCCTCGACCACTATCGCTCTCACCCAACTACCATCCCCCTCGCTCCCACTCTCTCCGCCTTACCTAGCAGCCTCCGCCATCGCATCTTGGAGCTCGGATCTAGCACCAGCCTAATTCGGACGATCCTCTACAATCCTCTAATTCGGACATTGTGGTTCTTGTTGTTGAGCGGAGAGAAGAAAATTGTGTTTTTGATGGCGCATTTGAGGCGATGGAAGAAGGAATCTGCATTCTTTAAAAGGGCGAGGACATTGTTCTGTGTTAAGGTGATTCACGCTGATAGTCCGTCTGATGGATCTAGGGTTCGTGTCCTTGTGTATTGTTTTGCACCAAAGGGGCAGATTTTGAATTCTTTAGGAAGCTGAAAGTGTATTCCTGACCTAGATAGATGCATGTGAAATTGTTCTTCCGTGAAGAAATATTCTACACACAATTATACCACAACTCTTTCAAGATTTTTTTTTCCTACAAGTAGCATAATTCAGATGATAATGCGGGTCTCATTGTGATCAATAACTCTAGATGCTGCAAATTTTGGAAATAAGAACAAAAAGTGTAGAGAAATGAGAAAATTGTGACTACCGAAAATTGCAAATTTTGGAAGTACCAATGGAAAAAGGGGGAAAGAAATTATAAAATTGTTTTAAATGTGAGTTACTAGTCACCACTTGTATAATCGATGGTTATAATGGGCCTTCAGAATAATCTCTTATTTCTCTCCAACTTCTTATGTTTCTGTCCTAGTTTCGGAATTTCCACCAACAATAGGCACTTGTTTGTGG
Organism: Actinidia arguta var. hypoleuca; assembly: GCA_030159115.1. Taxonomy (NCBI): domain Eukaryota; kingdom Viridiplantae; phylum Streptophyta; class Magnoliopsida; order Ericales; family Actinidiaceae; genus Actinidia; species Actinidia arguta. Next base: position 9,930,181 of record BRYE01000009.1, on the reverse strand, counting down.
TCAGTTCTGTACAAATGGAACCCTTTAAGAGAGAGCGAGAGACACCTTCAAATTTTGTAGGACAAAACAATTGTCCAAAGGTGCCTCAGAATCCTATATCTTTGGAGTCAATTTCGTCATTCCTACAAACTAGAGTGCGTCATTGAACCGAGAGGTGAGAATAAACATGGCTGTGAAACTTGAACATTGACTCAATGACCCCAGTCATTGTTGAGTCCAACTCACTCCTTTGGCTCAATACTCAGTTGGCTCACATGGAATGTTCACATAAGAGTAAAACTCTTGAATTAATTAGAAATCTTAAAAGGATAATTTTTGTGTATCTTATTTGAAGTCTACCATCTCCTTCCCTTAGTCTATAAAAAAAGGATAGAGTGTTAAGACATACATGCTAAGATTAATATGATGAGAGTGAGAGGGTGCTGAGAGACAAAGGCAAGACAAAGAGAGATTGTGAGAGAGAGAATTGAGATAGAGAGGTGAGTGAAGTTTGATTCGCCTCCTTTTATACTCACTGTACTTCTTTTCATTTGATTAGTGAATTATTGATTGTTCTCCGTGAATGTTGGCATCATTGACCAAACTACATAAATCTTTATTGTCTTGTGTGTTTTTACCCAACAATTGTTGATTTGATTTTTGAGAAAAACAATTGGTATCAGAGCATGGTTAGAGTCATCAGAATATTTTTTACGAATAACGAAGCAAATCTTGCATACTATCCAAATCCAAAGTTGCTCAAAATTGAATTTTGAGCACACCACGGAATTTCTCTCATCGAGATGAGTCAATTGAGCCAAATAGACACCAAACGTGCCCCCACGCGCCTTTGAAAGTTCGAGTCATCCATTGACTGAGTTGAACCACTGACCGAGCTAAAGCTTCTATAATTACTTTAGATCCCTATAGTTTCTATAAATTATAGTTTTGTCCCTAAAGTTTCTAAAAAATATATTTTAGTCCCTAGAGTTTTTTATTTTATCAATTTAGTCCAAAAAAAATTAATTTTGATAGTTTGACCCTTTATGAGATTTTTCAACATTCCGGATCATCCCTGAGGTTAATTTTAGGATTTTTTTCCTTTTAATTGGGTAAAGTGAGATGGAAGAGAATAATTTGGGGCCTATGATCATAATTTCAGCCACTAATTACGTATTGTGGAAACTATAGATGAAGGATATCCTATTCTGCAAGGATTTGTTTGATCCATTGGAGAATAAAAGAGTCAAACCTATATCAATGAATGTTAAGGAATGGATAGATCAGACAATGGATTGGACACGAGGTGTTCTAATAAGAATGCAAAATGTCATATTTTTATCCTTTAATGTTTAGTATTTTATATATATTTGGTGCCTAAATATATCATTATTTTTATATTTTAATTTAGGATGCAAATAGAGGCGTTAAATGCAAAACAAATCTAATTAGGCAATTTTGGATAGTTTCGACACTGCTTTGTAATCTGGGAATAAATATCTCATCTGAGCTCCGATTGAGATGATTCAAGTTGATATGGAACACTAAGAAAAATATCTACAATTTTTATGTTTTGAGTTTTGAGAGATATTTTGAATGAATAAAGGTCGAAATTGAGTTTGAAATTGTTGTACCTGCATTGTGACATTTTAGAATGATTATTAGAATGCAATTCTAATACGAGAATTATTTGCGGACGCTTCGTAATTTGGTGCACGAAAATTCCAGATGGTTGTGAGCCTAAATCCTAAAATGAAAGAAGGTAGCTTCTCTGCAATTCAATATTTAAACATTACAATGAAGTAAGCCAGTAGTCGCCTCACTAAGTTTTTTTTTTTTTTAAATGGCTTACTCAGTTGGGGCTAGTGTAAGGGGATAAATTATACAACAACATAATCTGGCCTTAATAGGAAAGGGACCTCCGCTCTGCCGAGCTACTGCTAGGAAGAAAGCTCGGTGGTCCCCTGTGCCGGAGCTCGGAGTAGTCACTATTGAAGACATACTGCCCGAGCCAAGCAACTCAGCGAGCTCGGAACAATAACTGTGCTGGAAACTTAGGCGAGGGACAATGGCCGACGATAATCACAAGAAATGTCAGGGGACAGAAGGTGACTTGCACATCAACATTTCTTCTGACAGCCCCCACCCCCAAATGGAGACGCTGGTAATTGATCATGAGCTACTAGCCACACTGTATGGGCATGGCTGGGTCAGACGCCTACTCACTGACAAAGCAGTCGGCACGTAGAAGCACACACCGAGCTTTAGTCTATCAAGTGACCAGACAGGTAGCGCATCGAATCACACGCTGAGCTAAGGAATAAAAGATAACATTGTTGTTCTCATAGAGGTATGTGCAACCTTGCTACCTTGGCATACATACATTTTCTATATATATATTTTTGGACGTCTAACTTGACCGTCGGAGGGCTATTTCTCGAAAACAACTCCAGCGGCAGGTCTTATTGTTCTTGTACTTGCAAGCAGAGCATCGCTAGTTAAAGACGAAATGTTAAAGCTAATTACGCAGCCGTAGAACCGTCGTGGGTTGTCCTCAATTTCCTTTCCTCTCTTCTCACTCAACAAATAAAACCCTCACAACTAGATATTGTAAAGTTAATTTAGGTGTTTAGCTTTTGATATTTTTCTTTATCTATGGGTAGCTTTTTACATGATTAGAATTTTATATTATTTTTATTTCTCTTGCCCAGAGGAATTTTGAGATTTAATTTTTTTTAATTGATTTTAAAGAAAAGTTCAATGAAAATAAAAAAATAAAAAAAATATTTTGACTCAACAAATAAGCTATTTTTTAACCTTTAGTGATTTACTAAATTTTTTTTTCAAATTTAAATGTTTTATTTTTTTTAGATTTTCATACTACTATCGTCAATAGAAATCGGAAATAAGATTTTCATGAAATGGTAAGAAAAATTTGTTAAAGATGAAAAAAATTAAAAAACTCATACAGTTAAATTATCTAAAAAAAGTTAGCTAAAAATAGACTAGCAGAATCTATATTCATGGCTCGAATCATTTATCTTAGAAAATTTGGTGAGGAGATTATCGATAACAAAAATTAGATTGATGCCCAATCGTAACATGATTGAATTGTTTTTGTGTTAAAGAAAAAAGCAGTCTAATGTGAAAACCAAATTTACGGTCCACGTAAAAATGATTTGATTTTTGAAACGACTGATATTTTTCATTTTCATTAAGCTGACTTTTTGTAGTATAAATAATCTCCTCAGTTTTATAAAATCAACGGTTAAGATTAAATGACTAAAAGAAAAACCCTTCGGTTCAATAGCACGTGTCGCAGCACTCTGAGCAAACACTTGGGTACAAGAATTAGAAAAGAAGCTCAGACAAAAGTCCGTGAGCTGAGCACTGTAAACAAGCACAGAAACAGGAAGAGAGAGAGAGAGAGAGAGATGACTCTAGGACTGATTAATGCGAACCCGGTGGTTCACGCCAAGAAGGAGAGGATCGCTCGCACCGAAGATTTTCACTGTGACGACGCCGTCGATCCTCTCGAAATCTATGATATCCTTCTCTCTCTCTCTCTCTCTTATTGTTTTTCCTCTGTAAATTCTGTTTGGTTGCTGAGAAACGGAGGAAAAAGGAAACAAATTTGAGGATCTTGTTAAAGTTTTATATAAGGCTGAAGCTCGGTGTTTTCTGAAATAAAAAAAAAAAAACGTAAATTTTGAGATCCTCAGTTTCTTTCCTCCATTTTCTTGGCAACCGATTTGAATGAAGGTCATTTCCAAACCTTGCTCTTTATTTTCATCTGATTTGAGTTAAAAAAATTGACTTAAAGGTTGATATTTGGTGCATTCTAATCCCTAGTTCCACCAACTTATCCCCGATATCTATTTTAGCCATCCAAAAAACTCACTCCGATCCTCTTACTTATTAAAATTTCATCAAATTTGAGTGCAAATGTGTGAAAATTTTACTTCTCCCATTAGTTTGATGAAAGGATTGAAGCTCCTTTTTAGCCATTTTTTCATCAAAATTTTGAATTTGATGAATGATTAGGTGAACTATTGGAGATGCCCTAATGAATTGTGGTTTTGATACACGTGAGTGATGCCAATTTGATTAATACGAGAGGATCGAATTGGAATTTGGGAGGTTGTGATCTTTGACTTGAAATCGATTACATTACGTGAGGGATATAAGAGATCCGGAGCATCCGTATTCACTGGAACAGCTCAGTGTTCTCTCTGAAGAGTCCATTACAGTATGAGAAGCTCGGCCGCATTCTGTGAGTAATAATTAGTGAACTTAGTAATTTCAAAATCTATATATATCATTGAGCAAATCTGTAAATTGAAGATTTCTTTACGTTGAATCTGTTATTACAGTTGAAATTCTGTGCGCAGTAATTGGTATTGTTAGCTACTAATCTCATTGAATGGATGAATAAATGGAAGCTTTCTTTATGATTAATCTTTGGTATGATAACAAGAAATTGTGAATTTAGATTTTTTTCTGGCTAATATGTTCATATATAGAGTGTTGTTATTATCCTCTAGAAATTGAAACACCTTAGTGTAGATGAGAAGTTCAAATATATTTACAATTAAAAAGAAAGAATAAAGAAACTAATGCTTGAGAAATCCACAGAAGATTCTATAATGTCCATAGAAGTTGTAAAAACTTGTGGTTTGCTTTAATTGGAAAAAAAACAGTGCATGTATCAACTTTGGAAAAACACGCTAATATCTTTTCTTTAATTTAGCTTCTTTCCAAATTGTTATAAGTGCAATTTATAAGAAATGGAAAAGGTTGAAACCCTTTCCATAGTTAGGAATGTTAAGACTTGAGAGCAGAATAGGAGCATTCTAGATGTATTTGTAGTTTGAAATCAACCAATTTCAATATCACAATTGTGGATTCTCTGAAATCATTTAGATTGCCTTTCTTATCATTCTGGACCCAGTAAGCCTGCACGCAAAGCACTTTTAATGGAGAAAATGAATGTAAAGAAAATCTAGGTGCAGTTTGACAATCGTACAGTTACCCACGCTGGCTCGTACTAACGAAGATAGCAACTTGCTAAATGCATGGCTCTGCCTTGCCTGAAAAAAATGCACTGTATCTTATAGACAATGAGGATTATTCTTGATGAGTGGTAAAATCTCCGCCTGTTGATGATCTGAGGTGAGCACGTCGCCTAAGAAGACCATGTCGCCAACATTATCTTGTCTGCCACTTGGTTCATCCAGTTTCCTTGAACGCCCTCATCTCCCCTCAGACCTCACATCACTCAAGGCCGAGGTGGTCCACCTCGCCCTTCACCTTGAAGATGTGATGAACACGTGACTCCATCTCATCTAGATCTCCTACATTCGCAGTGTTGTCTCCATTTGACATCCTCCTCTTTTTACTCTGATATCCTCGGTCGCACCTTCCATACTTGGTTGCCCGATGATTACGCCGTGATCTTATCGCACGGCTCTCCATTCTCCATCT
>BRYE01000009.1:9907218-9922218 GCA_030159115.1 Actinidia arguta var. hypoleuca | reverse complement strand
CACGTGCTTCATAGGCTTCTTCATATGAATGCCTATATTGCTTTGTATCCAGTAACATGATCATTTATTCTCTATGAACTTTGAAATATCATGTTAACTCTCCGATATTGCAAAGAGAAATCCGCTAAAACCAGCTTATATTTTTTCTGTTGATGTACAGACAAATACTTTGACATTATACTTTCTCAAAGTTTCTTATTTGTAGGATAACTTTTACCCCAACCATCCAGCACTGCAGCATGGCTACAGTGATTGGTCTTTGCCTGAGAGTTAAGCTGAAGGAATGTTTCCCTCCACATTTTAAGGTGAGTTCCTGTATCAATTTCATATTTTGAGATTTTTGAGTCGCATTTCCTTGAGGTGGAGACAAATTGAAATGTCTTTCTTTCCATGGCTTATAGCTTTGCTAGAGCCTAGAGTTTACTGTCATTTGATTTTTCAACCTCAGCATCTTCAGCTTTAAATAGCTAAAGCAAACATGATTTGGGGATCAAATTGGCTGGTCTTCTCATAGGCCTTATTCGCAGTTGATAATTGAATTCCTGTGATATGAATCTAATATCTTATTATATCCTAAGTACATAGTTAGAAAATTGCTATCCCTCACTGTAAGGCCATGTTTGGTTAGATGGAATGGTCATTCCGTTGGAATTAGCATTCTAGTGTTTGGTTGATCAAAAAGCAATGGAATAGTCATTTCATTTGGAATGGCCATTCCCTATAATGTAAGAATGATCATTATCTTAGGGTAATAAAAGAATGCCCATTCCATTCCTAGTAAAATGAGAATGACTATTCCTACATCATTCCATTCATTACAAAATTCATTCCATCCAACCAAACACAAGTTAATGGTATGTGAGGTAGGAACTGACCTGATGCCTTAGACATATTACATTCTCTTATTTCCTTACAAGCATTTTTATGAGCATTGTGAATCCAATGGTAGACTTAGTTTTTCCTTGTCTTTTAAATCTTTTAAATAAAAATAGTTCATTTACTTGAGAGAATGTCTTTAGTAGTTCATACTATTTCAGAAGTCTCTTTCAAGCAAGTCTATTCAACTTATCGGTAACACAATAAGGTTTGGGAGAGTATTTCCAGAGGCTTAGATTAAAGTAATAACAGCATTAGTTCACTATTTCCTTGGAGGTTTCAAGTTATATTGAAACATCATTTCATTCTGCAACCATTGGATAATATGCTGTATTTTCCTTGTCTAAAAAAATTTAATATAGACATTTACAGGTTGACATCAAAGTGGCTCCTGGATCTCATGCAGATGAAGAATCAGGTGAGGTTAAGAAAACGTTAAGAGTACCTGTCTACATTGTTTGCAATGTTTTTCCTGTTTTGATTTTGCATTTGAGGTTTTGGTCACTGAAAATGCCTGGGAAGATATTAGATAAGATACTCTGTGAACCTAGCCATTCTATCTGAGCTATGCACGACTCATGGGGCACTCGCAGTGATCTTACCTGCCGTCTACATGTATCATGTGTGCAGATGGCATCTTCTGAGCTGAATGTTAATTTTAGCGCATGTAAACCATTTCTAATGAGGTCAGTGCTATTGGCACTTCAAGTTTTTGTTCTATGAAAGCTGCTCTTTAGTGTATAAAACATAAAAACGGAGTGTGGGAAGTCGTAGGTGGAGTGGGATCTCATGATGTTGAAAGACTATGGAATGGACGAGGAATCAAATACTTCCCACTTTTAGTATCTGACATTATTAGACTATTATTTATGGTCGATAATATCCTTTATCTGACTAATGGCCGTTGTAACTTTGTAAAGCTTCCGGGAAATTGGTGTGACCAAGTGGCTCCCTTCTATTATTGGGCTTCATTAGTTGTATAGCAAGAACTATTTTTGTTACTTCTATTGCAAATGTAAATTAGTTAAAGACTAGTTGAAAATCCTGAAGCAAAAGAAGTGAGTAGAAGTTTTTGGTATTAGAACTAGGAGTGAAAAAAAAATGATCTAACCGCAAAACCGTCCGAACCGTACAGTTTGGTTTGTTTGTTTTTTCTGAATGGTTCGGTTTTCTGTTCGAAAAAATCAAACTGTTCCCTCACGGTTCTTTGTGATTTTTAGTTTATTAGTTTAAGTTACGATTTTTAGTTTATTAGTTTAGTTTAGTTTAGTTTTTTAGTTTTTGTGGTTTTTGTTAGTTTAGTACTTGTGTTCTTATATTTTTATCCGTGTATAACATGTAAATGTAATTGAGCGACGGAAGCCGTAAAACCAAACGGAACGGAACCGAACTGTTGTGAACAATACGGTTCGGTTTGGTTCGGTAATTCTCACGGTTCGGTTTATAGTTTGTCCCTAAACCAGACCAAACTGAACCATTATCACTCCAAATTAGAACGGCATTTTTCAGTTTTTTAAAATGCAGAAGAGTCTTCTGTTTTAGCTTCATTAGCCGATGTTCTTTTACATCTGTCCCTCCAAGCTAATGGCAAAAATTATGCCAATTGAGTTCCTGCAGTGAACAAGCAGTTGAATGATAAAGAAAGAGTTGCAGCTGCAGTGGAGAATCCCAACCTTCGGCAACTTGTGGACGAATGCCTTTACTCCAGTGAACTTTGATCTACTAAACTTGGCATCGCTAAATCCATTGTACAGCTGAGACCTTGTTTGCGCTGAACCACAACCCCCACTCACCCGCGTGCTTTGTAGTGTGAATTTTCTGTTAAAGAAAAACTAGAACTTTTTCCTTACCTGTCTATGTGCTGGTCCCCATGTCTTTTCATCTACGAAGATCGAGAAAAGCAAATTGTATTGTTGTAGTTCATGCCGAATTGTCTTCCTGAAAAGAAAGCCATACGGGTACCGTGAAAACTCTAGGCCGTTTGATTGTCGTCTTTCTGAGTGTTTCATGTTCGGATTTATACCACTTTGTGCTCTATTTTTCAATTTTTCAGCATTCTCTCGAACCATTTTTCATTTTGGACCCTGTAATTGGTAGTCTACACTTAAATAAATGTAGCCATATGTACTGCAGAGTTCATATTCCCTGATATCATTGAATTCAGTTTTGCTGTCCAATACCATCTTAGACCTAACATTTGGTGCGTGTATGAATTTTGATGGGAATGGAGATGTTCATTTAAAAGCACAAGGTTGTGACAAAGCTCAAAATCAATAGAAAAAAGAGTGGTCTTGTTGCTTGATCTCTTTCTCCATTAGAGAACCATTTTGGACTCAACTTAACAGTGCCCATGCCACTGGGGCTTCCTAAACTGCTGCAGTAAACAGCTCTCTTGGGGATAACTTTTTTTGGCCAAAAGAAAATAGAAGATAACAGCGTCTGGGAATAACCAAATTCGTTAATAAGGAGCTATAAGCCTATATGAGCAATAGATAGGGACGGCATTGGGGTTGGGGTATTTGGGTTACCCGCCCCTAATAGGGGGAGACGGGGTACCTATAACGGATTTGGAGTGAGGTATGGGGGAGATTTCAAAACTCTCTCGGGTTTGGGGTGGGGTTTAGGCTTGAAACCGACTTGATTAAAGTTAAAATTACAATCGTACCCTATCTAGTTTAGGTCACGTAAAGGTTTTAAGTTTTAGCCATTATTAAACTTACTTTTTAAGGTGTTCTTTAATAAAATCATTTTTATGTGTTATATGTATTTTTTCCATTATGATTTTATAAATTTATCTTTTTTCATTGTATGCTTCTATAATGATAAAAAACAAATTAAGATAGGATTGGGGGATAGGCGGATGCTGTTATAAATGGTGATGAAATTTATTTCATCGCCATCATGAATTCAGGGCAGGGTATGGGGGGTTCTGTAAATGGGACGGGCGTGGTTTGGGCCAAACTTATTTCAACCTGCCCCGAGTCAATAGTCATAGAAGCATTAGTTATTAGAAGCTGGGAAACATCGTTCCAACGCAGTGCATTCAACCTAGTTAGCAGAATGCAAAGAAAATAAACGTTTAGTCATCTCAAGGAGTGAAAATCACTTCCATCTCTCATCGGCAAATACTGTTTTATCTCAACGAAGAGTAGAAATCATTTCCGGATCCATTCTACATGTCTTTAATGCAAAACTTGCTCTTTTGTGCATCTTTCCACGTACTAAAACTTACAGGAGTCACCTCTTCTCCAAATTACCCATTTAGGAATTGAATCCGCAGAATTTAGTAGTTTTCACATCCTCCTGGAACATCAAACTTGCTAGCTAGCTTTCCCCAAACTGCTGGAAGGTTGTCAGAATCAAAATACGACCTCATCATCTCCTCACTCTCTGTGTTTCGGGTAAACGGACCTGATCTTCTGAAACGTTTTTGGCCCAAAAACTGCTTTACAACCTGCAGACAAGGTAACAAACAGCTGCTACCAGTATCCCTAAAATGCACCAAAAAATGATTATATATGGAGTGTCCAACGTCAAATTCACCGTACCGTTAATATAAAATCGTTCCAATAAAAAACTAAATCAAGCCGCACGGATTGGTTGCAGATTGGTTGGTTTGAACTGATTTAATGTTCGAATGTTTTTTTTTCCATCCCTAGCTCTTTTAACCATTTGAAGGATTTTTCTTTAACCTGTAGTTCCTATAAAAGAAATATAAAATACTAGCAAAAATTTTGAATGGAAAGAGATCTGGGCGGATTCGAACCACCATCCTCTCAAATCTTGGGAAAGGTCTGAGCACTCTTGCCATTTTGAGCTTACGGATCTAAACAACTGTTAATTTGAATAATCGGAAATCAGAAAATTAAAGAAATAAAATAATCATTTGTTTTAAAAATGTAAACAAGACCCCAAAGCTAGAAGAAATGGATATCGCTTTCAAATCACCAAGCTTAACGACATTCACTGCACCAAAACCAAAACATAAAATTAGAGCAAAAAGGAAACAAAAAGGAAAACTAAGTACGTGGAAATTTGGGAAACAACAATTAAACCTAGAAAACTAACGCCACGTAAAATGAACCATTACACCTGAAAATTGATTTAGATATTAAACCTGAAAATTGATTTAGATAGCTGTGATGACTACCGGAGAAGTAACAAAACATTGATTGGGTACCAAACCGAGAATGAGATCTCTTGTCAATCGAAGCACAGATTCATAGTACAGAGGAGAATGAACTAGGATGCCATGAAAGCTGTCAGCTCCATTAACAAGATCCCAATCCACTTCGACAATATGAAGCCTAATAACACGGTCCTTTAACCATTACAACAAGAGCTATTTGCCACAACTCATAGAGCCATTCATTATGAGACCTGAAAGAGAATGCACCACGTTGAATTCTGATGCCCGAAAGACATGAAGCCAAGTTGTGAAGATTAATGAACAAGCTTCTTCCCATAGCAGCTCCAATTTTCCTCAACAGCAAATGAGTCCAACCATATGCTACATAAGCCACAAACATGGGCTCGGCATCCTTCAAAAGCACGATCAGTTGCTCACACAATATACTACAGCTACACTGCCACAAGAATGAATAAAATCATCCTTCTATCGTAACACTGTCCACGCTAAGAATCTCTGTTCTTAGCCTGTAACCAAATAAATTTAGATTACAAGACTAAAGCAATGGAACTCACAAAGCAGCCACAAACGTTGATCCTTGCGTTGCTAACTGCTCCCGTACCTCCAAGATGTAATGCCACACGCCATGGAAATGAGATCAGCTCCATCTTCAAGATGGTGATGAAAGCAAAGCTCCACCGCCACAAACACCGGACATCTTGAGATAGCAAAATATAAAAAAAAGGAACACAAAAGAAAAACACTTCACAGCCCCACTTACAATTGCTAAGTGCTAACCACCTCCCTATCCTCGTACAGAAGTTCCTTTTACAGCACAAGACCAGAAACTCCAGATGTACAGGTAAAAAGTCCACTATTGCGTATGTATGATAGAAGATAGCTACCCCTTACATTATAAATTCATTCGCAAAAAACTAGGATCCAGAAACTATAAATGACAGAGAACTCCCAGTCACAGATATAACACAGAATTGTTTAACACAAAAGAAAACAATTAGAGATCCATAAGAATTCAAAGACAAAAATTAGTCAAATCAACTGGAACGCTATCATACACAATATTACCATGTTTAGATATGTTTAATTTCTCTACTTAGAAAACTTGAAATCCGCCAGACAATTCAATGGCATTTCTTGCATTAAGTAGCTTTTCTTTTTGCGAAGCTTCATGGACGTAGGATGGTCATAGTAAATATTGTTAACGAAGTTCTTATTTTGGAAGTTCGTTGTTACCATAGTTAAAACACATTTGAGGCATAGGGTGTGAACTGTGGTGTAAAGCTTCACAGTTGCCATCAATAGGAGAAATAAGCAGTGATTGCACATTATATTTTAATTGGGGCAACTCATTTTAATAGGAGGTGGGAAACCATAAATATGATCGTAATCGCGCATCGAAATCTTAGCAACTTATATATCAGGAGTAGACCACAATCAAAGAGCACAATAACTTCGCAAAATGATCTTGAGCATAATCATCCTAAAGTCAAGTTGGTAGCTTATTGAATATTAGCTAGGTGTGCATGTACTTTTCTATTTATCAGGAGTAGACAACAATCAAAATTTGTGCACAATGATTTGAGCCTATTCATTCGGGGCGAAGTCAATGGTAATTGGTAAGAGACCACAATGGCAAAAGTGAATACTTGCTAATTAATATAACTGGAAGTGGAAAAATAAGTCAAAGATTAACGGCAGGACCATGACCGTTGAATCAAGATATTCTCAATTGAAACTACAGACGGGGCAATCGTACCACCAAAAACTTTAAGAAACACATATAATATACTAAAAATTATAAGACAATTTCACAACTTCAAAGGTTTGCACCCCAAATTACCCTATCGTGTACAAGTTTAAAGAATACCATATAAAATTGTTAATTCTTATCTTAATTTCAAAGAATGTTATAGAATGTTCAAAAATAAAAATAAATTATGATATTGTACTTCAAGTTTCTTGCCAAATTTTCTTAGTTAGGATTACGTATCAGTCTGCACACCAAAATTACAAATCCAGGATCCGTCCTTGTCCAGAATTACTACCAATATACTAGATGGGGTCCATAATTATCTAGCTGTATTGATGTAATACTTCCAGATTATCAAAAAAACAGAATTTTAACAATATTTCCCCCAAAAAATAGTACGCAGGATTCTAAATTTATCAAGCTATTAACCCTAAGATTAGCAAGATTATAAAGTTACTAACGTAGAAAACAGAACTAAGTCCAGTAATGTTTCAGTTGGGGACATCTAACTCGAATATTCTTGTTCCGTATTAAAAAGTAGAGACCCACATACCGATAAAATAATTGGAAAGCGAAAAAGATTATGCAGTTTATACCTTTTTAGAAGTTAGAAACCTTGCTGATTGATTGCTGATGAAGTCCAATCAATAGTTAATTGAAGATGCAGTGCTCGTTCGTGCAGGGAAATGGTAAAGCAGAGAAATAAAGAACCAGCAGGACACACAGCACCACACCGGAGGGGAGAACTCGGGCAGTCGGGCAAAACCCCGCACGATCTCCCTCAAAAACCAAAAAAATATATTATATTTTTATTAAAATTTTGTTGACCTGCCATACAAGCGCACCTGTCATGGCCAAGGTTGATGACAAAGATCAACACAGATATTAAACACCCCTGAAATTAGGCATTGATGTGCTTTACATCTTTCAAAATCCCTCGGCAATTCGCTCCCTGTTGTATTCAGATCACCACAGGTTTGACATGGAAAAACGTTATTCCCAATCCCGTGTCAGAGAGGGGATGTGGGGATGGGATGGTTTTTGATCATTTTGATCAGATTTACCCTCTCCCTCTTGCCCGTTAATGCCTCCCACCCTCTCTCTCTCTCTCTTTCTTTTTCTCTCTCTTACTCATTGTAACAGAGAGAGCAGCGCGAAACCGAGAATTTATAGGAGGAGAAACCGAAGACAATAAATGGACGGATGAGATTTAATTGTGCAAGCAGGGATCTACGGTGCATAAGTAATTAAGTGGGCGATTTCTTTGTTTTAGCTAAATTACACTTCGCATGCTTATGCTTTGAATAAAATTTCAATTTTACAACTTATTATTAATTATATCTATCAATTTTCCTTACATATTATGTCACATGTTAATGTGACCTTTTAATCTATTTATTATTAAATAAAATTACAAAATAGGCTAAATAGTACTATAAAAAGAGTTAAAGTGAACTTTTAAGTGAATGAAAGATAGATAAGAGAACCAAATTGATACTTAATAAAAGTATGAGGGGGTTTACTAATAAAAATTAAAGTACAAGATTAAAATGAGACTTTGATAAAAGTATAAGAATGTAATGTTTAATTTAATCTTTTACTTTTACTGATGCGGTGGCGTGTTTGCAGGGAACTTTTATGGACAAACCGATGTTTGACACGTGTCCAAGAGCTTCTTCAACGCTTTGTGAGATGTTGATATTCAGGGATTCGTCTATCGCGCCACCTACTAGTGCGTGACCATCCTTTGTTTTGTTAGCGAAAAATGCTAGGTTTATAATAAATTTTATAAAATAAATATACAACATTCATGAAACGACGTCGTTTTTGTCTAATTAATCCAAAACGACGTCGTTTCATTTAGCCGACTCCGTTTCTCGGCTAAATAGAACGACGTCGTTTTGCATTAATTAGACAAAAACGACGTCATTTCATAGATATTGTACACTTGTTGTACAAAATTTATTGTAACTGTAGCACTCCTCTTTATTAGGCCATCTTTTGAATAATTCTTGATTTTGGCTACAAAAAGAGAAAATTTCTTCACTTGTGGTCAGCCGTTTGCGAACATGATAGGGCTCGACTCGACTTGTTTAGTAAACGAGTCAGAGTTCGATTCTATCAAAGCTTGATTCAATAAGTTAGAAAAATAAAAGTTAAAAAATATATTATTACATAATTTATAAAAAAATGTGAAGAATTTTTAAAACTTTACTATAAATAAGATGTATGACATAATTAATAGTTTATAAAAAAAATAAGAATATTTTTGTAATAAATAATAAAAAAAATTATAAATTTACTTGTTTAATAGTATAAATTTATAATTTATCTAACTCATTAAAACTCGTGAACAAGTTCGAAGTCGATTCAAGCCTAAACCAGCTTGAATCGTTGAATTTTTATTGAACTTAGGTCGAACTCAAGTCTGACCACATAAAAATTGCTCGGCATGGCTCAACTCGTTTGTAGCTGTATTCATAGCCCTATGACATAAATATAGCTAATTTAGACTATATTTTAGTAGAAATGAGTTTGGTTCTACTGGTTATTCTTTTGAATCAGAATTTTAAAAGAATGAGAACATTAATAGGCATAACTATGGACGGAATGACTAAAATAAACACTCTAAAATAGTGCATATGATACGCACCCATATCATCACAATCACCATTTATCACAACTGATCGTAATCATAAGAAAAAAATCCACAACATTTTTTTATGAAAAAACTACGTAACATTTATTTCAATAAAACGTAACAAATTATTTTTAATTATTTCTTAACCACTATCGATTATAATATTTTTATAATACACATGTACTATAACTTTTCTCATCTTGGGAATGAGAAACACCAACAATTTTATTTTATTTCATTTCCATTCAGTTTAGTAAGAAATATTGTTCAAAAGCGAAGATAGAGAAAAACTATGTTACACATATAATAAAAATGTGTATGGTTTATTAAAATTATATGCATTTATGATTTATGTTATGTATGTATATTATCTAACTACAAAAATTTATAATTAGAGTCAGAAAAAACGTAACATAATTACAAAAAATATAACAACGCTTAAAAACAGTATTAACCATAAAAATACATAACTATTATCACAAAAATGCGTATTGAGACCAAAACAATTCATACAAAAACACTACAAATATATATAACCAAAAAATGCATAACTTGAACAACAAAAAATATAATACAACTAGAACATACAAAAAAACCCCATAAAAGCGGGTAACTAAGCCGCATGAATGCATAATAAAGGTAGTTAATTAAATAACCACAAAAATGTGTATCCATGCAATAAAAATACATAACAAATGCACTTGAAAAATAAATAACTAAAAAAATGCATAACCCAAATCAAAAATTATGAAACACAATCAACCAATGCATAACATAATCATACGAGATAAATAAATAACAAAAATTTTAAAAGTCATAATATAGCCAACAAAATACGTAACAAAAATCACAAATATACATAACATGAACCATAAACGTATACCATACACACTTTTACTATATATGCACCATAATTTTTTTCCAACAATGATAACTTAAAAAAAAGCTGAAAACTTGCAACTTCAAGAACGAGTTGCGTATGTAAAAGATGTTTGTTTGTTAAAATTATTTATTTAAAATTAGAAATTAAAATTTTAATATAAGAATTTTAAAAATTAATTTTTTTTTTTAGGTTTGATAAGTTATTTTCAACTCTTAAACAAAAGTGAACACCTTTTACGACGAGAAAAATAAAAATTGCAGTAAATCCTTCCAGTACAGTTGAAGAGAGATCCGGGTGGATTCGAACCACCAGCCTCTCAAACTAATGAACGGTTTGAGCGCTCTTGCCATTTTGAGATTACGGATCTAGAGAATTTAGGACCCACCATTCAACCATTTACTTGGGGGTGGCCTCATTACATAATTTAGTGCTTATGAAACAATGTCTTATTAGATTTTTTTTAAAAAACTTTAATTATTTTTGGCTTGTTTAGGAGCGTTTGGCACCAGTTTTTTTTTTTTTTTAATTTTTTTGCTTAAAATAAGCAAAAAAAACAATCAGAATTGGCTTTTTTGCTTTTCTATTTTTGCTTAGTTTTAGCTTAAGTAAAACCACAAAAACAAAAAAGTTAAAAAATCTTGATCTTTTTGATAGCAAGTTTAAAAAAAACTTGACTTTTAAGCATTACCAAACGGAGCCTTAATAAAAGAATCGAAAAGAGTTTTCTCTCTAAAACGATTGTATTCCTTTTCTTCTAATAACGTTGTCACAGAAGTTTTAAAAAAGGCAAAAAGTAATAAAAATAAGCCACATAATTTGCTCACATATTCCTTATTTACTCAGTTATTTCTCTCCCAATTTCATTCTAAATTTTGTTTTGAACGAAAACACAAAAAAAATCACTAAAAAAATCAAAAAGAATAAAGGATTTAGAGAAATTACCTCTTCGTGCACACTGGGGATGAGTGCACGGAGGCCACTTATTTGAGAAGTGACTAAATCTTTGAGTTTGGTATAGCATTGTTTGAAGGGTTTTTTGTTAGCTGTTTTGGATTTCAAGTTTGTTTTTAATTATTTTTTTTATAATTTGATAAAAAAAAAATTAGACTTTTTGTTTCTTCTTAATGAGAGAAATATAAATGTAAAAATTTGGTTCAAATTTGAAAAAAAAAAATCAACTAAAACAAAAAAAATAGTTAATTTGTCATGTAAAATTAATTTTTTTGTTTATTTAATAAATTATTTGTGCCAAATTAAATAAAAAAAATTATATTTTTAAATTTTTCACGTAAAAGTATTAAATCTTAATCAAACAATCTAAAACTTTTCTCAAAAACCAAAACTGCTCAAAAAAAAAAACCCAAACTGTGCTGTTGCTAACAGAGTTTGCAGTCATACCCAAAGGCCCGAGGATTTGTCCAGCTTCATCAAACCTGAACCGTTTTGATGGTTCATGCAGCCCAATCTCCATTTCTTCCAAATGTTCTTTGAACGCGGTTAAAAGTTTCATTATCTGGCAGGTTCTTTGCACTGGGAAATAAAATGATGAACAAAAGAGATTATTAGATGAATTTTAAAATTATGCCTCCAACAAAAGAGATTATTAGATGATTAAGGCTGTGTTTGAATAAAGGATTTGATGGGAAAAAAACGAATAACTTCTCCACTCACTTTTACCTCACCAAATCCAGCCTCATTAAAAAAAATGCGCTCAGTTTTGCATATGCATGTTTTATCCAATTCAGAGTTTAGCCAACTTTTCCAAACCAATTCTTCAGATAGTGCTTTTCATATTTTTCTTCACAATATTCTAAGAAACAGAATAAATTTAAGCTCAAAAAATGTAAAAAAAAAAAAATAACACCCAAAACTACGGAAAAATGGATATTGTGCCTTCAAAATCAACAAGGTTAACTACATATACTACACCAAAAAAAATATAATTAGAACAAAAAAGAAACAATGCGTAAAGCTAGTTCGTGAGAAACAACAAATTAAACCTAGAAAAGAAACACCATTTAAAATGCTAGTTCATGAGAAATAACAAATTAAACCTCAAAAAACGCTTGCTGTGATGACTACCCGAGGGCTATGAAACATTGATTGGGTACCAAACCCAGAATGAGCGTTCCAGAAGTATGCCATGGAAGCTGCGTGCTCCATTAACACGATCCTGATGCACTTCAATAACATGAGGCATAATCACGGGGTGCTTTAACAATTAAAACAACAACAGGTTGCTGTGGGGTGCTTTAACCATACAATGAGAACAATTTGCCACAACTCAATCAAGCCTGAAAATAATCATAAATTAAGAGTTTATTACATAGTATAAATTACAATTTAAATGAGTATGACAATAAAATGTAACATTTTATTATTCAAATTAGTTCTTTACTTGTATAAGTTCTATTGGGGAAATTTAAAGAAAATCATAAAATAGATATACAGAAATCATCACAAAAATCAATAAATTAAAATAATCATAAATTTAGATAGGGAAAGTAAAAATGGATAGAAATCTGGCTTGTGATATCAAGTGACGTGTAGTCGTTATCTTAAATTTGTTATTGTATTTCCACGTGCAGGTACTGACAGATAATTAACAACTCTAAAATATAAACCAGATTACATGTCATATCTGACGCATGATATTTGCGTTACCGAAAGATAAATAACCCATCTATTAATGTATTGTATGTATAATTGAAAAAAGAGTATGAGTGGATGTTAGAAAAGAACACCCCCAAATCGTAACACTATTTGGCTTGTATAGAGATGATAGTGTGTATTCCTAAAAGACAATTAATAGTAGCATGTTTATTTATGAAAAAGCAGAGTGTAACTCTTCATAAAACAACACTGAACACTCCATAATAATCACCCAGTACTATGTTGGAGCACGGCAAGCATCGGCGATCGACCACACAAAATTATTGATGCTCTTACTACGACAACGTCGTATAGAAGAAGACTTGGAGAATACACAAGGACACTTGACAACTTGGAAGACATAACTGCAAACACAATCTAAGTGGAGAACGTGGAAATAAAGATATAAATTGATCCCGTTAATGAATCCGTCAAGTGAGTTAAATACCGAATTATCAAAAAAAAAAAAAAAAGTATGAGCATAACGCCAATAAGCATGAAGTAAGGATCGGTACAAAGTCCAAACTCAACGTATCAAAACGCCATTGTCTAGTTACAGGAATGATCCATAATGGATAGACAATATGATACGTCTAACGTGTCATGACAAGGAACACAAATTAACTGTTAAAAGAACTCATGGGCCTAACTCAACCCTGAAAATCGACTTTCAATGTGAGGGTTGTCCGAAGGACTTATAAGGAGGTACAGACATTCGTATCTAGGCGATGTGGGACTTCGCTCACATTAACAAAGCTCTCTTCTTCTAACAAGATCATAACAAAACTTATGAACTGCGTACGTCTTCCATTCTCGATCAAGATGGAGAAGCTTAGCACTCGGCTGTTTTTCTGGTGTTGAGCATTTTCCTTCTCAGCAACTTCGCTTCCTTGCCTCTTTATCATATTCTTTTTTATGTACCCAAACCACATACAATGGAACACACAAATGGAATCAGATTAGTATTTTCGCACTTACTATACAGTACAAATACGGGAAAACACTTTTTCTCTCTCTTGATTAGGCAAATGACTACCCTCTCCCCCATCTTGTTTTATTTGTCCATATTCTCCATTTTAAAATATCCCACAAAAAATGGGCATTTTTTGATTTTTGCAACCCTTATACCAATTGCACCCCTTTTCTATAAAATTGCCCCCTCTATGTATAGTTAAAACATTTTGAGATTTTTTTTAAAAAAATAAAATAATATTTTGATAATTTTATATAATAAAGACAAAAAAAGAGTGGAAAAGAAAAATCTATCATCCTTAGAATTAATATTACTCTTCATCTTTCTTAAAAAAATAAACTCTCAGAGGCCTCGTTTGATAAATATGATAGAATTGGTAGGATTAGTAATAAGGTGAGATTATGATTGAAATTGATAATGAGTAGAAATTAATAATGAGGGCAATAGTCCGACCAGGGTGTTTGGTTTGCACGGGATTAGACAGTGGGATTAGTAAATATCAAGAGTAATGTGGTAATAGTGTCCAAAAATTTATGGAATTTTTTCATGAAATTTCATATTTACTCTTTAATTATACAAATATACAAATATCAAGGGTAATTATATCAATTTGAGCCCATGGAGTAGGGTGGTATTATTAATACCATGTCCCCCGTGGTATTAATAATACCACCATTTGGGTGGATTACTAGTCCGACCGGACTATTAGTCCGGCTATTTGTGGCGACACCAAACGCGGTATTACCGGGTTCACCGGATTGCTAATTCAATCCGGCCCCGTAGCACGATTATCAAACACAGCCAAAAGGAATTAGATATGAACAATTTATCCAAATGTATATTGAAACTAATAAATGAAACTGTTGTGTTTGTAATTATGTGTAGTAAAAATAAAAAATAAATAAAAGGATGACTCTGAAATTCCTAAAATGGTATGCGAGAGAGAGAGAGAGAGAGAATCAGGGTGATTGTCCTGGATGATTTTGATTTTGTACAGCTGCTCTTGTTTTGGCAAAGGAGTCGTTGCCACCACAAGTCCCACCAAATCCTTCCTCATCGCATACCCTTCCCCAAA
>BRYE01000009.1:9887218-9894718 GCA_030159115.1 Actinidia arguta var. hypoleuca | reverse complement strand
ATTTTTCGGTCGCCTTGGTCTGATTCTTACGCCGGAGGGGTTTTGAGCGGCCTCAGCCCGGCCGATTACTTTTATACGTTGCTGTGCAGGTCTTCCCAGTGTAGCCGAGGTCCAGTGCCGAGGCCGAGGAGCAATTCTGACTGTTGGTTGCCCTCCCAGATTTTTACCACAACAGTTTGGCGCCGTCTGTGGGAACGAAAGTTCTCTTTATCCTATGCACCTGCGCAGTCGACTATTATCCAGACCAAGTACTAGCAGTCCTTTAGACAACAGAACACGTCCAATGGCCAACACTAGTCAAGCTCCAGATTTAGAGGGCCTTCATCACAAGATACATGGGATGGCTGAACAGATGAGAATTATGTACAAAAATAATGCCCTCCTCATACAGCACCTCACCGCAAATAATCGCCCACCACCTCCTCCGGCTCCCCGTCATTCTCATCCGTCAGGGAATGTATCCCAGAGTCATCATAGCACCGGGCGAGACAAGTGACGTCCCTCTCCCAGCCCTCGCCCTCAATGAGAGGAGAGCCCAAGAAGCCCATCATCAGGGTCATCATCCAGCAAGATGCCAGGGCAGGGAAACGAAAGGGCGAGGCGGGTCAGATCTCCTAGGAGGGCCCAGCAAGAACAAGATATATCCACTTCCCAGAAAATTAGGGACCTGGATGCTCGCCTGGACATCAACACGGGGACCGGCGCCCCGATAACTGTAGACGCTTTGATCAGGCAAACTGAACCACCTTTCACCCACAGGATAATGAGAGCCAGGGTGTCGTCCAGATTCAAACTGCCTACTCAGCTCGGGGTCTATGAAGGTAAAACGGATCCAATAGATCACCTGAATTCTTATAAAAATCTGATGCATCTCCAGGGTTACTCGGACGATGTCATGTGTAAAGCCTTTTCTGCTACACTCAAAGGGGCAGCGAGATCGTGGTTCCGAAAGTTGACACCTGGAACCATAGATTCATTTCGCGAACTAAGCAGACTTTTCATGGCCAATTTTATGAGTTGCAGGGTCAGGCAGAAGAACGCGTCCCATCTTTTCACCATCCACTAGAAGGAAACGGAGAACTTGAAGGATTATGTGAAGCGATTTAACCAGGCTATATTAGAAGTTGAAGACCCCAGCGACAAGGTGGTCGTCATGGCAATGATGGAGGGGCTTCGTCCAGGTCCCTTGTTCGATTCTCTGTCCAAGAACGTTCCAGAGACATTGTCCGTACTTCAAAGTAAAGCCGAAAATACATCGCTGCGGAGGAATTGGCCGAAGCCAAACGGAGGCGAAGGGGAAAGGAGGACCATAAGAGGAAAGAGTCTGATACAAGGCGATCTGATTATAAAGATGATGAGCGGAGAAGCAAGAAGCCTAATCGGGACTCGAGACGGACCCATGACAGGCGACCTCGTACTCCATGAAAAGCGGGAACAAGCAGGCATACGCCAAGCAGCTTATAAACATCAGGTCGCCAAATATTTCAACCAGAGGGTCAAACACAGGTCATTCTTACCGGGCGACCTAGTTCTACGAAAAGTTACCCTGTCAACCAAAGAGCCAAATGCCGAGAAATTAGGACCAACATGGGAAGGCCCTTACAAAGTCGTCAAGGTAACAAGACCAGGAACTTATTGGTTGGTAGACATGGACGGAAAAGCACTCCCTCATCCTTGGAACGCTGAGCATTTGAAGAAATATTTTCAATAATTCTCCTGGACAAAATACTTGTAACTCCTAGATTTTATTCCGAGTAATAAAATTTCTCCAGTTTATTTCAACAATAGTGCAAAATGAAGATCGCCTATTCAAGATTGCCAGATCATCGAAAGATGACGGAGGCATCTTGGTCGCCTATTCAAGATCGCCAGATCATCAAAAGATGACGAAGGCATCTTGGCCGCCTAAATAAGATCGCCAGATCATCGAAAGATGGAGGCATCTTGGTCTCCTATTCAAGATCGCCAGATCATCGAAAGATGACAGAGGCATCTTGGTCGCCTATTCAAGATCGCCAGATCATCAAAAGATGACGGAGGCATCTTGGCCGCCTAAACAAGATCGCCAGATCATCGAAAGATGCCGCCTAAACAAGATCGCCAGATCATCGAAAGATGGAGGCATCTTGGTCGCCTATTCAAGATCGCCAGATCATCGAAAGATGACGGAAGTATCTTGGTCGCCTATTCAAGATCACCAGATCATCAAAAGATGATGGAGGCATCTTGGTCGCCTAAACAAGATCGCCAGATCATCGAAAGATGGAGGCATCTTGGTCGCCTATTCAAGATCGCCAGATCATCGAAAGATGACGGAGGCATCTTGGTCGCCTATTCAAGATCGCCAGATCATCAAAAGATGACGGAAGCATCTTGGCAGCCTAAACAAGATCGCCAGATCATCGAAAGATGGAGGCATCTTGTTCGCCCATTCAAGATCGCCAGATCATCGAAAGATGACGGAGGCATCTTGGTCGCCTATTCAAGATCGCCAGATCATCGAAAGATGACGAAGGTATTTTGATCGCCAAATTTAAAAGTCGCCAGGCCAAAAAAAAAAAAAATGACCTCTCCTATCCTAGTTCCCATTGGTTAAGAATTGCACAAGGATACAGTATAAAAATCAACATGCAAAATTATCGAGAAAATCAACGTTTATATTCATGACCATTCACATTACAAATTACATTTATGATAAAGGGGGGGGGGGGTTGTCCTCGCCTTGGGGAGCTGCGTCGCCCGGAGGATTCGCGTCTCCTTTTTCAACAGTTTCTTCCTCGCCCCCTTCCCATTCTCCTTCATCCTCCAGGGCAAGCAGGTCAAGATCGAGACACATCTCTTCTAAATCTATGGCCAGGTCGGGATGGTGATGGCGTAGCTGACGTTTGCAGAAATCGAACCCTTCGCCAAAATACTTCGAGGATGAGCTTTCAACAGCCTCGGCGAAATCTGACGAAGATCTAAATTCTTCAACGGCCAACTTTCCAGCACGCTCCACTCTTCCCCTCAAGTCTTCAATCAAAAGCCTTGCCTTTGACAGACTATCGGAGAAAGTATCCCTTTCAGCCTTCAGTTTGGCGAACTCGTCGCCGACCTGCTGCTCCCGAGCTCGCGCCTCGGCCAATTGCCGCTCCAGGTCAGAGGATAATTTTTGAAGGCGAGAAACTTCAGAATCCAAAGAAGCAGCTCGCCCCTGTTGAAGGGTGGCCTCCTCAATGGTCTCCCTGCTCTTCACCGCCAGAGAAGACTCGAACACGAGCGCCTTCTACAAACAAATCTAATCAGATCAAAACAATCAAATTTAACAAGGATAAAACAAATTTGAAGTCAGTATCAAAAATAAAACCTGGCCAAGGGCGTGAATAAATTTTGAGGCAGTCTGGTCAAGAGAGAGCTGCCCCACCTTCTCTTGATCCGTAGGAGGGATAACCCCTCGAAGGATCTTCTCGGCCACCAAAGGGCTCCCCAAGATGGAGGCCCTCGGACCAAGTACTGTACCCAACGAGGGCGAGCTTCCCTCCCCGGGACCAGAAGAAGGGGCAGTTGGATGACGTACTGGAACAGATTTCTTTTTTGACTCAGGAATGGGGGCTTGCCCCTTGCCTTTGGAGTCATCTCCAGATTTCGCCTTCTTGCTCGGCGAAGAGGGAGGTTCATCTGCCGGACGCTTCTCGCCAATGACCACCCCCTTTGCAGGAGGTCGACCAGATTTTTGGGATGAACTCTCACCTCGGGCTCTCTCCACCCGCTCGCCGAGCTTCTTAAGACTGATTCTCCTCGACATTGCTGCAAAAAAAAAGGAGATATATATCAGACGTAAAAAAATCAACAAAGGTAGCAAGGGTTTATACCATCCGATCTAAGCTCGGGGGATAGCTCGGAATCCGACCGGGATTCTGATGTCGAGATCGAGCTCGATCCCAACGCTGAGCAAAATTCAAGGATAGGGTCTCGGATTTTTCCCCCCGACCATCTTAATAAGGTCAGGTCGGGAATATGAGGAGCAGCCCTCCTCAGTTCTTTCCTAACAATCCCTATATATTCTATTGAATCATCTTGGGGCTGGCCGTCTTGAGGGAGTTCACCACGGGAAAGCGGGACTCACCCGCTTTACCCGTCGTCGATGACGGCTGCGGATGATCGCCCTCCGATCCTGATTCTGTAGGACCAGGCGAGCTGAAAACCCGACCAAGAGCCTTGGTTTTGAAAATCATGGAGACATTGTATCGCCCACGATCCGCCACCGACTTGGAAATTTGATCATAGAATTCCTGCTCGAACGACAGCAACGTAGGCAGCTCGTTGCAGCGTTTATCTAAAAAGAGAGCCATGTTAATACCGATCTATTCAATTAATAAACCAACGCTGGCAAAATAAAAACCGACCTGGAATTCCCCATGACCTCAGCATCCGCGGTACTCCCTCCCAAGGTTCTTCATCAAAAAGCTCCCATTTGTCCCCGGAAGCAAAAAAGAACCTGCTTTTCCACCCCTTCACGTTGCTGGGGTATCCTCCAAGGATAGTTTTCTTGTACCTCGCCTTGAAATACAGCCACCCTTGGTCCGGCTTAGGATTATTAGTGAGGGAAAAAATATTCCTAAACTCGGATAGGGTCATCATAAACTTGTGAACTCGCCACAACGTCACGGCGCCGACAATACTACGCCAAGCGTTGGGGACGAGCTGAGCAGAACAAATTTTATAAAAAAGCAAAATTGACCTAATAATTATAGGAATAGGAAAACGGAGGCCCGCGGGAAAGGCGGCCTCATAAAAAGCCACCTCTCCGGGGCGAGCAGAGAGAATGGTCTCGCCCTCCTCAGGAAGTCTAAGCTGTACACCCTGAGGGAATGAATAAGTCTCCCGTAGAAAGCCGAGCTCCTCAAGGGTCATAGTGTTATATTCTTTAGTTATAGAGGGATGAATGTTATCTGAAGGGACGACCTCGACAGCGGATGGATCTTCCATTGGCGACCTAAGAGACTGTCTAACCTCGTCAGTTACGTATGACGAACCTTCTCCTAAATGGTCTGAGATCCACGAAGGCAAAGAATCCAAAGTAGGACTCACCGTAGACCTTTGGGACATACAACTAAGGAAAAAGAGAACGAACGATTACTTACTGTGCTAAGAAGCAAAGATCACAGGCAGAAGCAAGGAGACTTGAGATAGGAAGAACAAGAAGAATAACCACAAGCAAGAGCTAGGAGAGAGTGATGTTGGATAGGCAAAAGGATAAAAGTGAATGGGTAGGGTTCCTTATATATAAGGGAGAGTGACGGTTGAGATTCATCCGCTTCAATGGCCCAGATTAATCCGCCTTTTCAAATTTTTTTTTGAAAACTTGAACCCCGAGCCACCAAATCCCGCCAAAGGTAATCATGGCGCCGCCTTGTTTTCCTAAAAGACTACTGCAGGAATTAATGCTCCATCCACGTGTCACTGGGAGAAGAGGCACATTTAATACGCACCCACGCGGATCCATAACTTCTAAAGATATTACTCAAAGGTCCCAAATATCTCGGCACTTTTGAGTAGGGGGCTACTGATATGGAATAATTCGAACCAACAGATGTTCCGAGCCAAGCATGTCGCCCAAAAGGGCGAGACTATTTACCTCGCCCAATGCAGAGACTATTTACCTCGCCCAATGCATAAACATCTCCTTCCAAAGACTTCTCTCCAAAAGGACTCCCATCTCCTTTAGAGATCTGCTATCACAGGACTCCTAACCTGACTAAAGTCCATATGGATAAGAGTTTCATCTCTGCAAGAGGACTGTTTTCAATAGACTCCAACTCCACAACGTCGCCTATAATTCCGGAGTGATCACCAGTTGGTAGTCCAGATTGAACTCCAGATTCAATTGGGATATCATCCCATGCTTATCCTTCCGAGGAATTCGCCATATTACACTGACACGACTCAGTTCTCCCGTCTATATAAAGGCCGCTCCCCCGTAATCAAAACGGTACGCTCAACACAGGCACTACACACTTTTATTATGTTCTCCATACTGCCTTATTTTCCAGTCGCCTTGGTTTGATTCTTACGCCGGAGGGGTTTTGATCGGTCTCACCCCGGCCGATTACTTTTATACGTTGCTGTGCAGGTAGCCCCAGTGTAGCCGAGGTCCAGCGCCGAGGCCGAGGAGCAATTCTGACTGTTGGTTGCTCTCCCAGATTTTTACCACAACACAGTTAATACTTCGTAATTTAGTATGAGACTTGAGCTATTATAGAGAATTTAGAAATCAATAATGTTACTAACACTAATATTTATACAAACAAGTATACACATTCTCACACATGTTGGTGGGGTCTAATGCAACCCAAGTGAGAGAGTTTGTATACTTGTATGTATAAATATTTGTGTTAATATAAATTTTCTTTAGAAATTAATTGGTAAAATAAACAAAATAATTAAGTATTTAATACAAAGAAGTTAAAGGAAATAATTAGGTCACTGCCTAACATCGGGTAAGAAAAAGGAACAGGATTCAATAAAGTCCTTATTGCCTTGTATTTGAACGAAAAATAATGGTCGGGACCGTGACCGCATCGCCTTTGGCACTACCACTAGCTTTCACAAAAAACATTCAATACCAAACTCTTGGGGTTATTTAATATAACTAAGTTATATCTTAGTTTGATAAAATTGAATTAAAAAAGTGTTTGGTACAAATATAAGTACTAAACTAAAAAAATACTTAATGCATACTCCATACAAGAAGTTAAATCTAAAATTTATTATTGTTTATTCTTCTCCTTCAATTTTTTAAAAGAAGTGGTCATAGTTTTTGTGGCGATAATGGTGGTGGCGGCAAGGTCGTGTTAATGTAATGATAATGGTGGTTTTATGGCATCATTATTGTAGAGGCAAAGTGACGGCATGGTAGTTGTTGTAACTCTACTACTACGGCCACCATCACTCTACTTAATGTTTTAAAAACCGAATTGGTAAGCGAATCAAAAAAGGAATTGGGTGGCCGGATTATTTGTTCAATTGTCATTTCAAATCGAAATCGAACTGTGATGTCATACAAATGATGTATTTTCATTTATAAGTACTTAAGATTTGAATAAATGAGTATTTGTATTAAATATTTTCATTTTCATTAAGACTTCCTCTATCATTCTTGTGATGATTTTCTTTATATACTATTATTAAAAACATTTAACACTAAGAAGATAGGTGGTGTAGTGGAAATTTGTCTTACTTTCTTTAGCCCAACTCCGATCCGATTCAACTGGTAGATATTTCGGTTCTTGAACTGAAATGGCTTTTTATGCTCTACTTCCATTAAACAACTCTAAGCCCGCCAAAACAATACTCCATCACCACCATAGTTGCCTCCACCAACAATTTTCTTTTTCTTTCCATGTAAATGTGTTGGGAGAAAGGGGGTTAAGGGATTTGGCTTTCAAAATTTCTATGAGCATAATTTCAATCTCTAAGTTGGTTTCTTTTCTACAGGTTATCTATTTTTCTCTTTTTGAA
>BRYE01000009.1:9859718-9862218 GCA_030159115.1 Actinidia arguta var. hypoleuca | reverse complement strand
GGAATCAATCCTATGTATAAATGGAGAACTTAGCTTGGTATGAAGTTCTGTAACGTTTTTTGTATTCTCAAATTATTTATGCATAACTCCCTACCTAACATTTTTTTTTATAATTGTTTCAATTTTTATTTTTATCCTCCTTAAGTTCTGTTAAACTACTTAAATGTAAATTCAAGTTACTTAATTTTTAATTGAAACCTTTAATTTTATTTTTAAAAATTTAATATATAGCATACCCATTGTGCAAAACCTTTAGTACTATTAGAGTGCATAAACAAAATTGATTGAAAATGTTAAATGTTCACAAATTTGTTGAAACACTTACAGTGGATTCCATCGTAAAAAGATAACAATATCGAACTTTGGATTTCATAATGCCTCAAGACACTACAACTTTATAATATTCTTTATATAGATTTATTCTTAGGAGGGAACAAAAATATAGGTTGAACCGTAAAACTAACCGAACCGAATAGATCCGTACAATTCAGTTGTGGTTGAGAATAACTAACGGTTCAATTCATTGTTTAGTAGTCCGGACCTCGATTTTTAGCAGAACTGGACCGTTAGTCTTTTAAGTACTAAGCATAAACTAGCTGGTCCACCCCAAACCTAAATTACCTGACCCCAACCTAGCCAAGTCTAATCTAAAAATATGAACCCCAAAAAATGAACAAAGGGTCCATCCTAACGAGGGTGTCTCTCTGCCTCTAGTGTGCTACTGCGTGGTTACCCCTCTTGCAGTCTCTCTCTCTCTTCTTTCTTCTTTCTTCTTTTTTCTTTCTTCTTTCTTGTCTCCCTCAGTCTCTCACTCAGGCGACCACCGTCCTCGTCGCAACGCTAGTCCTGTCCGACTGACCACTACCGCATTCATAGCTTCTGATACAGGGATAAATGTGATGGGTAAGAGTTAAACCAAGTAAATACACACTACACAAGAAGAGAAACAAAATTTCTAAAATATTTAGTAATATGATTAATCAAAAAGCTACTTATGATGAAGGTTCTTACAATACTTTTAAGCCCCAAAATCTTAATTACCAAATTAAATCCGAAAATTAAGAAATTAAAAAAATTATCAAAAAAAGAAAAATTCAAATTAGGACTAAATCTAGATTCAAGATACCTAAAGAATCATATACCAAAAAACCTAGCCTAAATCGAAATTATATGGACCAACTTATTAAAGAAATAAATATTTTCTAAAATAACAAAATCACCATTTTCGAAGCCTAAATAGTAGAATTTGCCCAAAATTCGACGTACATCATATCAAAGCTGTGAGTTTTGTTTTTGGGGCCTTTTTTCCATCAAAATAGGGTCTTCTAACCCAAGTTTTATGGAACTTCGAATATGAATGAGACCGATCTGCATCATTCTTTCCGGGTTGAAAAAAACTCGTCCTCAAATTTGGATTCTGAAGACATACTCTGAATTTTCCAACCTTAGTCACAACCTCCGTCCAATCTGTCCATTGAATTAAAACAAAATACTTCATGATCAATTTTATGATAAACCTTGAAGAAAAAAACTTGGTGCCCACAAAAAATAACGGATCTTTATATTAATAATTCTTTTGGAAGTCTTCAAAGGAATCAACTTGAAGCATCTCTTTTTGCAAATTTAATTCCTCACCATATTCTATTTTAGTTTCTTCTTCAATTTATATTTCTTCTTCAATATTTGGGCCGTTTTTCATCAGAATATGGTCTTTTGGCCTAAGTTTTATGGAACTTCGAATATGAATGAGATCGATCTGCATCAGCTTCTCTCACAGTGTCTCTCTTTTTGCTCACTCTTACTTTGTCTCTTTCTGCTTACTCTGTAACTCATACTTATATCTCTCTAAAACACAGAAGAATACACAACTCTAATTCCAGATTTTCCGTTATTGGTGTTGAAATTTTGGTTTTTGCTTTATGGATTGTGTTGGTTGCAGAAACTGTGGAACCTAACAGAACCATGAATCACGTTAAGGTTCAGCTCGACTCATTCAAATTTACGGTTCGATTTGGTTTAGGAAAAATGGCAAACCGTGATTTATGGTTCGGTTCACGGTTTGGCCTCAAAACGGACTAAAGCGAACCGTGATCATCCTCGTGGGCGGAGCCACTATAGGACAAGTGGGGTTAATTGATCCCACTGAAAAAAATTACACTACTATCGCCAATATAATTTATCATAAATATAATTATGGCCTCACAGAAAATTAGTAATTTATTCTAAACTTTATAAATTCTATAATTTTGACTTGCTGAACATAAGTTCTGATTCCATTTTTGATCACTTGACTTATCTTCATAACTTGAATCGTTGAGTTTATAGATTCTGCTGAACATATGACATATGCAAAATATCACGTTGATTGGACATCAGAAGCCAAATGATCGAATGTCGTTTGACTTATAATATATTAAAAAACACATTCTTTTCGTTCATTTATTTTTAAACAAATGTATTTAGATCATGTAATTATTGATCTTCAATCAATTTGATTTTT
>BRYE01000009.1:9829718-9832218 GCA_030159115.1 Actinidia arguta var. hypoleuca | reverse complement strand
CGGCTTGACAACTACAAGTCTTGAGATAAAATTCTGCAATCACAATCCTTGAACTGTGGCCTCAAAGCATGCTACAAAATCAACTTCCATAGTAGATGAAGCAATGATAGTTTGTTTTGCATTTTTTCATGATATTATTCCTTTAGCTAATAGGAATAGATAACCGAAAGTGGACTTTCTACTATCAAGACATTTAGTAAAATCTGAATCAGAATAGCCAATCACCTTTAGATGATCAAACTTCTTAAAGGTAAGCATATAGTCCTTCGTTCCTTGCAAGTATCTCGTCACTTTCATAGCAGTTTTCTAGTGACCCACACTAGGATTTCTTTGATACCTTCCTAACATACTAATAGCAAAACTAATGTCTGGCCTAGTGCAACAAGTATGTGCATATATTAAGCTTCCTACAGTACAAGTATAAAGAATTCTTTTCATTTATTTACGTTTCAATTCATTCTATGGGTATTGTATAATACTGATCTTATCTCCTTTTTAATTGGAGCAACACTAACTAAACAGTTCTCCATATTAAATTTTTTTAGAAATCTTTTGATGTAAGTTTTCTGAGATAGTCCTAACAATTCACGTGATTGGTCTTAGAATATTTTAATTTCTATCACGTAGGTTGCTTCACACATATCTTTCATCTTAAAATTTTTATGATTTTTTTTGAGTTTGGTACAATAATCCAAGATCACTACTGGTAAGCAAAATATTATCAATACATAGAATAAAAAATATAAACTTACTTCCACTAACATTTAGATATATACACTGATCAATTGTATTTTTCTTAAAACCAAAGAAAGTAATTGTATCATTATACTTAAGATACCATTGTCGGGAAGCTTATTTAAGTTCATATATTGAATTTTTAAGTTTACAAACCATGCGCTCGTTTCTTTTTACAAAGAGTCCTTTAGATTGATCCATGTAAACTTTTTTTTAAAATTTTCATTCAGAAAAGCAGTTTTCACATTCATTTGATGCAACTCTAAATCATAATAAGCTACCAAAATCATAATGATTCTTAAAGAGTCATTATTTGATACCAGGAAAGAAGGTCTCTTTATAATCAATGCCTATTTTCTGAGTGAAACCTTTGGTCACAATCTGACTTTATAGAGTTCAATATTACCACTAGTGTCACGTTTGGTCTTAAAGACTCACTTGCAACCAACTTTATTATATCATTCAGGTAATTCAATGAGATCCCAGCCTTCGTTCTGGTCTATTGATTTCAATTCTTCATTTATGACATCAATCCATTTATCAGAATTATTACTTTTCATGGCTTGAGAAAATAAAGTTGGGTCTTTACTTGTCTTTATATCAAATTCAGATTCTTATAGATATATCACATAATCATTCATAATAGCTGATCTCCTTTCCATTTAAGATCTTCTTAATGTTACCCTTTGTGGTTTTTCTACTATCGGTTCATTGGTGAAAATCTCATTATTGAGTGGTTAATCATTAGTTTGTTGTCCATCATTGTCAAACTGTTAGACAGTTGTGGGAACAATTTTATTAGAAGTTATAGGTAATAGAACTTGTACCATAGCTTCTTGAGTAACCACATTTTGTGGTTTATCACTTCTGCTGATTTTACCATTCTCAATGAATTTGGTATTATCGGTTTCTACAATTCTCATACTATGGATAGGATAGTAAAACCTGAATCCTTTGAATTTTTTAGGGTAACCAATAAAGTAACCACTTATTGTTCTAAAATCTAATTTCTTTTCGTGTGGATTATAAATTCTAGCATCTGCTGGACAACCCAAAATATGCAGGTGTCTTAAACTCAGTTTCTTTCAGTCCACAGTTCAAAAGGAGTCTTTGGAACTGCCTTACTAGGAATCCAGTTTAACAAATACATAACAGTCTTAAGGGTTTTCATCCACAATAATATGGGTAACGAGGAGTTACTTAATATATTCCTGACCATGTCCATTAGAGTACGGTTACACCTTTCAGTTACACCATTCTGTTGTGGTGTACCTTAACATAGTATATTATGCACATATGCCACGCTTTTCAAAGAGTTTAGCAAATGGACTAGGATATTACTTTATGTCGTTATACCTTCCATAATATTCGCCCCCTCTATCCGATCTGATGATTTTTACCATTTTATCTAACTGTCTTTCAATTCAGCAATGTATATCTCAAAGACATCAACTGCTTGAGATTTTTCATGTAATAGATAAATTTGTCCATAATGTGAAAAAACGTATATAAAAGTGATAAAATACTTTTCTCTAGTAAAAGAGGGATTATCAAAAGGTTCACAAATATCTATATGGATTATTTCAAAGAGTTCTACACTTCTTGTGACACAATTTTTGGTGTGTTTCATTTGTTTTCCCTTCATACAATCCACACACACCAAGATCAGTAAAATCTAGATTTAAAAATAATTTATCTTTTACTAATCTCTCTAACCTTTCTGTAGATATATGACCCAGCCGTTTATGCCATAATATGAAAGAAT
>BRYE01000009.1:9819718-9822218 GCA_030159115.1 Actinidia arguta var. hypoleuca | reverse complement strand
CATACGATAAAAGACATTGTGAAACATTTCCATATTAAAACAATTGATTTTGAAAGAGATTTTGGAATCGACAAGAATAAAGTAGGATGATGAAGTATGAAGTATGAAGTATGAAGAGCTTTAAAATGGGTTAACTCATAAGTTGGCCTTTTAGATTATAATTTTTTGGTTATGAATTTAAAAAATTAAAATAAGTTTTCGTACAATTTTTAAAAAATTATGACAAAAATTTTATTCGTTTGGTTAAAAATGCTGACAAACATCATGTTTTTTTAAAATAAACGTCTAAATTGTCCTTAAAAATTCTAAAATGGTTTCCTTTAAGAGTCTTTCTATAATTAAGTAAAAATAGTATGGCTCTCTTGGCCAAAAATATTTTAAGAGTTTAAATAATTCAAAAAACTAATGATCATATTTAAAAAATTCTCAATTTTTTGGGTCAAATGAGCAAGAAAAGCTAAATAAGTGATTATTTGAAAGTCCTAGCAAATGCTATTGCTCCAGTTTGATATGTGTGGATTTTAAATAGAGAAATTTAGTGTTTAGTTTTAGCAAAATATAAGAGATTTAACTTATAGGTTGTTTTGAAATTAGAGTTGAACTTAGCTTAAAAAATTTCAAATTACTTTTATTATAAATAGTCATTTCTAATCAGTTATGATAAAGTTTTAAAACTCAATGTTGAAATCCATATATATACATACTACAAGCTATTCTCATTGAAGAATTATGTCAAACCCCTTCATTTAGAAACCACGTCTATTCAAATGGAGCACCTAATCGTGTCATTTTTGAGCCAAAAATAAATGTAAACCATACCAAAATACTAATTCAAATAAAATAATGGTTTAGTCCGGGTATCGTACCTAGGGAATCAAGAGCCTAAATTATGTTATTAAAAGCTAATTTTTAAATTAATTCAGAAAAATATTTAGGTGAAAGCGTAATTAATTGAAAAATTACGAAAACAAACGATTTAAATAATAGTGATTCAAGTATGAGGAAATGCTAGGGTTTTGAATCCATCCTAACTTGTAACAATGAATATACATAAAATCTTGGTTATTTCAATCGATTCAATAATGACCCATAAATGTCATGGCTATAGTCTAAAAAATTAGTGTGGCACATAAATGTCTTGCTATCACAGATTGTCTTAAATGCACAATCCATCTTTAAGACATGGATTGTCTCAGTGGCATGATTCGTCTTCTCTAAGCGTGAGCTATCTCAATCTAGTGACCACACAACAAATAATCCTAATGTATAACCTCTTATTTTGAAATCACAGAAAATAAATACGGATGCTAGATTAAGACAAAGCAAAACATTGAATAAATGAAAAGCCTTAAAGTTATGCTACCATTAAATCATTATTCGTAACCTAAACTAAATCCATAAATTAAAGTTACTTGTCAAGATTTCATCTACACCCTAAAGATATACTCTGTCGCTCATGCCTCCTCCAAGCTCGAACTCCAAATAAGCTAGGCATCTTTATTTTGTACGGGAATGCTCTCAAATTACAATTTATTGTCCATACTTTGGAAACTTTCATAGTTTGGTTTCAATCTTTTTAGAAATTATACTATAATCCTCACTCGGCCTTTTAAGCTTCCCAAATTACTCCATAAAGCTTCAAAACTCATTTCAAGACCTATAAACACGAAACGGCATTGAAAGCATCAAGTAACCAAGATAATGAACTAAGAAGTGCTTTTGAAGGACCAAAATATGAACATTTCAATATCTATCAGCCTCTTACTCAACTTTTATTAAGAAACTAATCTGAATAAATTAGTCTATACGTGTTAACAAAAAGCCCTAAATTTGGCAAGATTTTAATCACTGCCGAAATAATATACGTATATATATAAATTTTTTCTTTTTTGAGAATATCAAAACACAGTTATATCATCTAACCTACTCATGAGGGGTTGAGAAGAAGCACTGCTAAGCGGTGTGTCAATGTCAGCGAGGTCGAAATGCATGTTAAACACTGAGAACCTTCAATATACGTACTCACTCTTAGAAAATAGAAAAATTAGGTACACAATTTTCAGACACAATTCCAATCGTACATTTCTTACAAGGGACATATCATGAGACTCACCTCTTGTCCAAGGGTGCACGTAGAAACACTAATTGGGGAAATTTTGTATCACTTTGGATATTAGTTTAGGACCTGTTTTGTTTGCAGTCCAAGGATTTAGGGGTTTGTTTGGGGCCTATTTTGACGATTCATACCCTTTATATTGTAGACTCCGTCATAAAGGTTAGTACTATAAAAAAATTAAGTTGATTGAGCACAATTCAATATCTATTCAGTACTCTTTTATAATTGAATAAATGAGTATATTGTTGTGCTTAAAAATTGAATCACCAATAGTTGGGTAAAAATTTACGTTACCCTACACTATCCAAATCAACCACACATAAAACAATAAAGATTTACATAGTTCGGCTAATGATGCTACTTTCACATAGAGTAATCAATAAT
>BRYE01000009.1:9802218-9807218 GCA_030159115.1 Actinidia arguta var. hypoleuca | reverse complement strand
GCTGTTTGGTCACTCAACAAACTGAAGCTCGGCGTGTGCTTGTATGTGCCGATTGCTGTGTCAGTGAGTAGGCGGCTGACCCACCCATGCCCTTACGGTGTGGCTAGTAGCTCATGATCAATTGCTAGCATCTCCATCTGGGCGTGGGGGCTGTCAGAATGAACTCTGACATGCAAGTCACCTTCTGTCCTCTGACATCCGTCGGGAATATCGCCGGCCGTTGTCCCTCACCCGAGCTTCCAGCGCAGTTATTGTTTCGAGCTCACTAAGTTGTGGTACCTTAGACGTAACGAAGGCTTTGGCTTGGATAGTATGTCTTCAGTAGTGACTGCTTCGAGCTCCAGCGCAGAGGACCTATAAGCTCGCTCTATAGCAAAGGCTCGACGTAAACCTCTGCCCTAGTAAGGCTAATGTCCAATGGTGTCTATACCGAGCTCCAGCGTAGGGGACCACCGAGCTTCGTTCCTAGCAATAACTTGGCAGAGCTCCTTGACTTAGTAAGGCCAGATTACGTCATTGTATAATTTATCCCTTACAATTGTCCCTCAGTTCGCATGAGTTGGGTCGATGCTCGACAAGGTCATGTGAGCTATGACATGTTTGTTTTTTGGGAATTGCTCGGTGGTGAAGTTGGTGCCTACTAGCTATCCTTCCCTTTTCTAGGTCTGTCATTCTGTCATAAATGTTGGACACACGTGTCTAAGTTTGGTTAGGTTGCGGGCACGTTCAAGCTCATGCACCGAAGTCCTTCACTCGTTGGATGGGGCTCGGAGCTAGCATGCAGCTCGGCTAACCCCTTGACTTTTTCCAAGAAGACAAAGGAAAACTTCCTGGGATAGAGTTTGGAGCTTTAGTGGAGCTCGGCTAATCCTCCCTGAACTCTGGCAAAGTGTACCTTGGCGATACTTGTTGGACAGGACTCGGAGATAGCATGGAGCTCGACTAACCTTTTGAATTTTGCCAAGAACATATAGGAAAACATCGTGAGATGGAGTTTAGAGCTCCAGTGGAGCTCGGCTAACCCTCCCAAAACTTCGGCAGAGTGTACCATGGCAAAACTTGGTTGACAGGGCTCGGAACTATCATGGAGCTCGGCTAACCCTTTAACTTTGGCTATAAACACAAAAGAAAATATCGTGGGATAGAGTTTGAAGCCCTAGTGGAGCTCGGCTAACCCTTTTTAAACTCTGGCAGAGTGTATCTTGGAGCTCAACTAATTGATTGGACTGCATAATTGTAGTCCAAGCACCAATAAACTGAGCTAAGTTGACCCTAGATTAGGTTAATTATGTTTTTTATCGTATTTTGTATTTAATGTCGTGTTTGAGTTCATTGCATATGAAATGTTGATAAAGAAGATGTAACGCCCCGCAACCCGATCTATGCGGATCGACGGTTCGTCATCAGCCGGCGGCTTGCCGCCAAGTCCTACTTATCTTTAACCTGTGCATACTCATTCAAATTGGTATAATTTTTCTTTTTTGAAAGCGTCATAATACTGAAAATAATAAAGTAGAGTATGCACACTGTATACAGAGCTGTGCCTAAGTTTTAAACTTTCTACATACATCACATGGTCAAATTAAGTTATGTAGGATATGGCCATACATCACTACATAATATAGGGTCTAGCCCTTACAAAACAACATAAGGCCATTGGCCACAAAACTAAAGTCTACTTGCTATCTTCTTCTTACTGCTCCTCGGACTGGTCTCCTGAAAAGGTTTTCGAAAACGTAAGCTAAAAGCTTAGTGAATAACAACAGATGCATGAATATAAAATACCATGGATTATTTCGTAACATACTTATATCATTTAACTTAAACATGTGAGCATACATATCTTTTCTGAAAACATAAACTTTCATAAACTTGAAGCTCACGGAATCTTGGCATACTTGCTTTTGTACTTGTACATATCATATACTGAAACTATGACAACTCGGCTGAACTGGATGACCATATAGGTCGGGTGGCTCTTTTGGCCAGAGATATCTCACTTTGTAGATGGAACTTATTTTATGTCCCCCATCTACCTTAGGACCTTAGACTAGATTAAAGTCCCACCACGGGGGACCCCGAGTGTCACTATACTTGCTTATCTTGAACATACTTAGTTTTTCTTGTAAATCATGCATCCATGGATTTCAATACATAGCATAGTAACATTGCGTACTTTGAAAGGCATGGCATTCATATTTAGAATATTATCATTGATGCATTAAAAGTATGGAAAAACGGTTACATATAACATAATACGTATTGAAAACACTTTTGAAGATACATAGATTTTGTCCATGGCATCATGTTACTCACCTTGATTTCCTTGGCTAAGTGCTACACTTGGCGTTCCTACACATATAGGATATACGATACAAAATGTCAATACTATGATCGAGAAGGTTTAAAACTAATATAATAACTCTCGATTTGACTAAAGGTATCCCCGCTCAAGGATAACCTACGCCCCTAGGACGACACTCCTAGGAATAGGTTCAAGGATCCTAGATTGACTATTAATGGCCAAAGACAACACTTGGCTATAGTTCCTTCATTGCATCCCATTTACCTCACGACAATAAATATACATCCTAGGTCAATATTATTTAAAAATAGACTTAATGACCTTCAATTTGGTAGGTCATGAGTTCGAAACGCATCCCAAATGAAGAAGTTATGCCCAATGGAATAAGGACTAAATTTTTAAAAAAAACTGTGTTGCTGGTAAAATCTTAGGTTGACTTTAAACTTTAATATCTAATAATATATATGGAATTAATATATATGGAATTAAACTGTGTTGCTGAGTCTATTTTCCAATGCTTCAAACGGTGTCTCAATCCGAATTTTTTAGAGAAAGTTATGCCCATTTTACAAAACAGTGTCTGGGCTGAAAATGGTCTGGCGTTCGAACGCTGAGTCTGGCGTTCGAACGCCAGGCAACCGGAAAAATGTTAACTCTTTGGACGTTCGAACGTGGCATTCGAACGCCAGACGTTCGAACGTGGCATTCGAACGCCAAGGCAAAAATGAAAATCACAGCTTTGGACGTTCGAACGCTCCACAGAGGCGTTCGAACGTCGGCCGCACGCAGTAGCAAAAATGGAATGAAAACTTGCCAAAAACTTATCCAATCTTAACTCAAACTTCACCAAAGTTTTTATGGCTCAACTACACACTCAAAAGACAACAATTACTCAAAATCAAACCTCAAAACTAACCCTAGTATGGTAGATCTAAGGTCAAAGTTTTAAAAACCCTAACATTTAATAATTTGAGATTCTTGTGTTAGCATTTAATTTCTTTCAATTGAGCTTCAATATACTTTAATTGGGACTTAAGGGAGTCCTCTAAACTCAACATTGGGCTTACTAAAGACATCAAAGGCATAACCTAATTTCTTCAACTTATACATATACATAAAAATAGATTTTTCTCACCTCCTCAAGCTTGGTAGAGCTTTCAATGACTTCCTTAGGCTTGGATTTTGGACTCTCTCCAAGCTTCTCCTTCTCTTTCTTCCTTCTTCTTCCTTTCTTTCTTCTCTCTCTCTCTCTCTTTTCTCTATACGAATTTCTTTTGTGTGTGTGTGTGTTTGGTTTGGTGCTTGAAAGAAACACATGGGATTTAATCCCATGTGCCCACCTCTATTCCTTTTTGTTACAACCTTCCTCCTAATTGGTCATTTCATCTATTTTGATCACTTTTGACCACTTTGACCGTAAAATACTTACAATTAGATCCTAATAGAATTAAATTTTTACATTAAGACATGAATAAAGGAAATTTATGGGTTCGGGGTATTACATTCTCCCCTCCTTTATAAAAGTTTGTCCTCAAACTTGGTTAGCATCGTATTTATGTTATTCTTGTCGTTGTGGTTCCCTTCTGCCTCCGTTGCGCTTCTCTAATAAAAATTCTTTTCATACTCGATTGTCTAACTGGTGATCGTTAATGTGCTTGATTGTGGGGTTAATCCTTTGGTTGCGACTGCTTCTACTGCCCTCTTAGTTAGGCAGCCTACAACATGGTAACCCGATTAATACTGTCCAAGACAATCGGCCTTTCCCGAAATATCTGGACAAGGACAATATCAAAATTGTATATGATGAGTAAACAAAATAGCGTTACTGTAAATTAGAAAAGCTGCATACCTCGACTTATTGTAATGTTCATTCAAATAGAAATGGATATCGTTCTCGAATTTCATCTTCTCATTCCCAAGTTGATTCTTTCCACGTATGGTTCTTCCATAACACTTGTACTAAGGGAATGACTTTGTTCCTAAGAACTTGGTCACGACGATCAACAATCTCGATTGGTCTTTCAGCATAGCTCAAGTTTTCGCTCACTTCTAGAGGATAGTGGTCTATCACATGCGTGGGGTCATGAACATACTTCCGTAACATTGAGACGTGAAAGACGTCGTGAACTTGTGAAAGCTCCGGTGGAAGAGCAATAC
Source organism: Actinidia arguta var. hypoleuca (assembly GCA_030159115.1). NCBI lineage: Eukaryota > Viridiplantae > Streptophyta > Magnoliopsida > Ericales > Actinidiaceae > Actinidia > Actinidia arguta. The sequence continues at coordinate 9,802,756 of BRYE01000009.1, read as the reverse complement.
GGTAAGCGACTAGTCCGATTCGTTGTAGAACTTCAAATGGTCTGATGTATCTTGGCTTCAACTTTCCCTTTTCTCCAAAACGATGAACACCTTTGGAAGGAGAAACTTTCAAAAATACATGATCCCCCTCCTCGAACTCTAACTCTCATCTCCGTATGTCCACGTAACTCTTTTGTCGACTCTGGGCGGTTTGCAATCTTTGCTGAATCACTTTGATCTTGTCGATGGTCAGTTGAATAATTTCGGGTCCTAGAATTTGTCGTTCTCCCACTTCGGTCCAACAGATTGGCGACCTACATTTTCTCCCATATAACGCTTCATAAGGAGCCATTCCGATACTTGCGTGAAAACTATTGTTGTAAGCAAACTCCACGAGTTGCAAATGAGTTTTCCAATTTCCTTGAAAATCGAGAACACATAAGCGTAGCATATCCTCTAAGGTCTGGATAGTCCTCTCGGATTGTCCATCTGTTTGCGGGTGGAAAGCGGTGCTAAAGTTCAGCTCAGTGCCGAATGCTCGTTGCAAACTTTTCCAAAA
>BRYE01000009.1:9784718-9792218 GCA_030159115.1 Actinidia arguta var. hypoleuca | reverse complement strand
CTATGCCAAGTTGATACACTTTATGTTTTTGCGATTTTTTAAATTAGGATTACTCTTTTGCGTTATTCTTTACACTTACTCATAGAACGAGCAATCATTTGAAAGAAACTTGTGTGTTCTATTTTTTAGAGTGTATGACTTGTGAGTTTTGAATTGAGGATGTCGGTTGTTGTTATAGGATGTATAATGGTTGATCTTTAGAAAATACAATTTCACTATTACACTTGAATCTCTCAATATATTGAACTTGACGGTTTTGTAGATTGCATGACATGATTAGATTGATTTGAAATGCTTGCATTGTATTATGTGAGGAACTGTTGTTTAATTATTTTTGATACATTGCATGATGTGATATTTATGAATATCATCACTGGAAGCCCTTGCAAGACACCACTCATCTACTAGGGGTAACCTAAGAGTTTAAAGGCTTGATGCATACGCTAAATGCATTCGGAACTCTTATGAAATGAGAGATTATGTTTTGTTTTTCTTAGTTTCGCTAGGGACTAGCAAAAGATTAATTGGGGGTGTGATTGGACTACATAATTGTAGTTCAAGAGCTGATAAACTGACCTAAGTTGGCCTTAAATTAGGTTAATTATGTCTTTTTATCGTATTTTGTATTTAAAGTCATGTTTGAGTTCATTATAGATAAAATATTGATAAAGAAAAGAATTTAAAGTCATAAAAGTGATCCGGAATGCGGGTACGTATATCGAGGATCGTTGTCGAAATTTATCTCAAAATTTATAAAGGTTTTCAACCGTAACTCGGAATGGAATGGAAGATGTGTCATTAAAAGGATCTTATAGAATTACGCAAAGTCACGTCTAATGAGAGTCGTGAGAATTGGACTCTAAGGGCTTCAAAATAATTTGAGAAGAAATAGGAGAGAAAAGTCAAAAGAAGAAAAAAACTACACTCTAAGGGCTTCAAAATAATTTGAGAAGAAATAGGAGAGAAAAGTCAAAAGAAGAAAAAAACTACACATAGCGTTCGAACCCTTAGGCCAAGTCAAAACCAGCATTTGAACGCTAGGAAGAAAAATTCAGGAATTGTGCTTGGCGTTCGAACGCCATATGATGAAAGAAATTACCGTTCGAATGCTAGGAAGGAAAATGAAAGGTGAGGTTTCAAATGTTTCTGTGCACCAATCCAACGCACAGAGGATTTAAAACTTGAATTTTGTCTTAGGGTTCAAACCCTCTGTGCAGCGTTCGAATGCATAGAAGACTGAGAATCTGCCACAGGCTTTAGCGTTCGAACACCAAAAATAGGCATCAAACAGCGTTCGAACGCTGTGAAAGAACTCTAAAGAAATTGTTCTTAGCGTTTGAACACCAAAAACACAAAAGAACTAGCATTCCAACGCTAAGAAGAAAACTGGACAGGAATCCTAATCCCGTTAGAACTCGAATTATGTAGCTTATATATATTTCCTTACGGTTTTATGAACGTGACACGTTATTTTTTAGGATTTACAACATCCTAACTTAGTTTTTCATAATTTTCAATAATTCTTATAATTGATTACATTCGATTTACGTTTAATCAACTAAATTTATGATTTTATTCAATTACGCATTTTGTTCTACAATTTTTTCATAATTAAGTTACATTATTTAATTTTTAATTATTCATATTAGTGTGCTTATTTTAGAATATCTTTCATATTTAATTATTTATTTTTCATAGCCATGTGTGGCTAATTTTATCAACTTGGGATCGATTGTGAAGATTGATGAGGATTAAGGATGAACAATGGAGGTAAATTTTGATTTCACCATTAGATCTTTCTGATTTTTATTCTTTTTCTTTTTCGTTCTAAATACTTTTAAAAACTTTTGCATCTTATTATGTTTGGTAACACTTATGCGTGAATTGCTGACTCAGTATATACATTGCCTTGTAACGTTTATGCATGAGTTGAGTTCAGTACATGCGTTGCACAAATCGATGACGCACGATCATGATTATAACAATCAGATCTATTTTAGAAGTTGAAGATTGAAAGAACAATTGATTTTAAAAACTAAATATTCTGAATCCGAGACTCACGACGTAGTCAAAAGATTTGAGTTATTCGAAGCCTTTATTAGAATTCTGAAAAACTCGATTGGTTGGATCAATTGATTTTGAGTCGTTTTCTATTAAATTTTAAATTAGTTTAATTAATTCCATAATTTAGATTTTATTTAAATCAATAAAAAAATTAAAATACAATATTTTTTTTAAGCATAAGTTAGGATTACGTTAGGATTGAATCGTAGTGTTTTTATCGTGGGACGGAGTTTGGAACTCCAATGGAGCTCGGTTAACCCTCTTTGAACTCTGGCAGAGTGTACCTTTGCAAAACTTATTGGACGAGGCTCGGAGCTAGCATGGAGCTTGGCTAACCCCTTGACTTTTGCAAAGACCACGAAGGAAAATATCGTGCGACAGACTTTAGAGTTCCAATGGAGCTTGGCTAACTTCCCATTGAATCTCTAGAAAAGTGTACTTTGACAATATCTACGTGGCAAGGTATGGAGCTTTCACCGAGCTCGGCTAACCCCTACTTCTATTTTTCCATGTCCACTTAGAAAAATCACTCGGGATTGAGTTCGGAGCTCACTTAGAGCTCGGGTAACCCTTTATATGATCTCTGGTAAAGAATGTTCAGCCAGTCTTCGCGAGAGATAGCTCGAAACTTGTATGAAGCTCGGCTAGCTCTTCCCTAACTTTTCTTCCAAGTGTGACTGTGTACCCATCTAACGGAACATGTAACGCGCGTGGGAAATGCCACATGCCAGTCTCCCATTAGCTGGTTAACGACGGTTGTTGCGCGTGACTGTTGTATCTAGGGAGAAAAATTATATATGTTGGACCTTCTGATTATTTATTTTGGCTAACTACTTCTGGTAGTCAACCACCTGTATGAGCGCGTTCTCTCTTCTTTAGTCAGCGAGGTCAAGGTCCAAAGCCAAGACTTCCTTGTTGTGACTTGCATCATAAGCCTCAGTCTGTATTATAGGCAAACTGATCTTTAGCGGGATTATAGCTTCTTTCGTTGCTTTTCGCGATGTGGTCTGATTGGCCCACAAAACATTTGGGAGTTCGTCTACCCATTTGCCTTTGGCTTTTCAAGCCTCTTCTTGACCCCGTTCATGATTGTCTTGTTGGTGGCCTCGGCCTGACGTTGCATTGCAGGTAGCTCGACGTCGAGTTGTAAAACACAATCTTTAGTTGCTCCAACAAGTCTTTAACTTTTTTGCCAATGAATTGGATTTTGTTTTTTGATATGAATGTTCTGGGGATGCCGAACTTGGACAAAATATTTCTTCAAATAAATCTGATCACGTCCATCTCCCTTATTTGGTTCAACTTTCACTCATTTTGTGAAGTAATCAATTGTCGCTAAAAAAACCTCTCATTCTACAGAGCTCGGGCAAGACCCCCACGATGTTCATCCCCCATTGAGCAAAGGGCCATGGACTAGTGAGAGGGGTCAAGTCGCTTGTTGGCTGATGAATCAAGGAGAAAAAAAGTTGACACTTGGTACACCTACGGACGTACACTTTGGCATCTTTTTGCATGTAAGGCAACCTATATCCCTACGTGAGGGCTCGATGAGCCAATGATCTTCCCTTTAGTGTAATTCGCATATCCCTTCATGAATTTTGACGAGCACATCTTTAACTAAACTCGAGTGAACACAAAGCAAGTATGGTCCCCAATAAGATCTTTTGTATAAGTCTCATGAGGGTGAGATCCAAAACCGTACTGCCTTCACCCAAATTTTATGCGTTTCTCTTTTGTCTTTTGGCAGCTTATCTTGTTACATGAATTTCACAATCGGGACCATCCAGTTTGGGTCTAATTCGGTATTGACTAGGATAAATTCTTGCTATATTTTGAGATTGGGGACCGAGATTAACTTGACTGTGATGGTCCGACCTGATTCATCTTCAAAAACCGATGCCCAACCTGCTAGTGCATCTGTATGTGAATTTAGGTCCCTCTCCACTTGTTCGATCTTTACTGCTTTGAATTCGATGAGGAGGTTCTTTGCCATTGCCAAGTATTTCGCCATCTTGGCTCCCCGAGCTTTGAACTATCCCGTGACTTAGTTGACCACCAGCTTTGAGTCACTGAATATATGGAGCTCGGGAGCCTTAAGCTTGTTGGAAAACCTAAGTCCCGTAATGAAGGCTTCGTACTCAGCTTCGTTGTTTGTTGTTGGGAATTTTAGTTTGAGGCACTGCTCAAATATTGCTCTTTTCGGGCTTTACAAAACTATTTTTAGTTTTGTCAATGAACATTTTCCAAGCCAAAATGGGATCGATCTAAGGCGGTTCTGTGATAACCTCTGGACCCTCAGTCGTCTCACCAATGGCAATAGTTTTTATATTTTGGGATAGTTCTTGGATAACCTCTGGACCCTCTAGTACTGACTAGTTTTTGGAAGGTCCTATTGTCGATCTTTCCTCCCTACTACGTGCAGACACAAGGGAACCTTGCTCTGGGCTCACAGCACGGGGTGAAAACTCCACCATGAAATCAGCTAAGACTTGCCCTTTTACTGCTACTTTTAGCAGGAACTTTATGTCAGATTGTCCGAGCTCGATGACCTATTTCAAAAGTCATTCAGACAAGTCTGCTTTAGACAAAATATTTTTAAGTAGAAACTCAATAAATACAGCGATGGGTGTGCTTGAAAATAGTTCATGAGTTTTTGCGAGGTCAAGACTAATGCCAGTACGAGCTTCTCCAACAGCAAGTACCATGTTCAAAAATTTGTAAACGTCTTACTAATAAAGTAGATCAGGTGTTCTTCTCTATCTACCTCCCTTAACAGTACCGAGCTAACAACATGTTCAGAGACGACAAGGTAGACGTAGAGCAGCTCTCCCTCATTCAAAGTGGAAAGAAGTAATGGTTCGATTAAGTATTTCTTGAACTATTGGAGTACGAGTTCACATTCCTCATTCCATGAAAAAATTAGATTTTGCAGAGGAGTTTAAAGAAGGGACGTCATTTATCTGAGGACTTACTAATGAATCTGTTCAGTGCCGCTGCCATCCCAATTAGTTTCTGAACCTCATTCCCAGTTCTTGGCCTGACGAGGGTGTTTATCGCCGTGATTTATTTTGGTTTCTCTTTGATCCCTCACCTTGTTACCAAATGTCCCCAAAACTTCCCTGAGCTCACCCTGAAGGCACACTTTGCTACGTTCAGTCTCAATTTGTGTGTTTTAAGTATCGCAAACACTTCGGTCGAGTCTCTGATGTGGTCCAACTTTTCTTTGCTCTTGACCACCATATCATCGATGTATGCATCCATGATTTTACCCAAGATTGGCTCAAATATTTTTGTAATCATCATTCGATATGTGGCCCTAACATTTTTAGACCAAAGGGCATGACTTTATAAAAGAATACACCTCGGGGGTGATGAATGCAATTTTCTTCTGATCAGGCTCATGCATGACTATCTAGTGGTAACCTTGGTATGCATCTAAGAAGCTCATTCGGGCATGGCCCGAGGTAGAGTCCATCAATTAATCAATCTTTGGAAAGGGAAGTAGTCTTTCGGACAAGCTCGATTGAGACTTGTGAAATCAACGCAGACCCTCCATTTGCTTGTCTTCTACTTTACCACAACTGTGTTGGATAATCAGCTCGGGTAAAGAACCTCCATTATTTTACCTGCCTCCTTTAGTTTTTTCACTTCCTTGATCACTGCATCCACTTGCTCGATTATAAATCTCTTTCCTCTTTATTTGACCGGACGGGCATCCGGTAGAATGTTTGATTCGTGCTTGATGAAGTTTGGTCTATCTTGGGCATCTCATAAGGTGTCCATGCGAAGACCTCAGTATTAGTTTTAAGGAGCTAGATAAGCTCAATTCTCTCTTGTTCCTCCAAGTTCGCTCCCGTGAGAAAGAAATAATCTAAGCTTGGTTCATTCAGCTTAGAGAGTATCAGGTCTTCCATGACCTTAGCCTCAAGGTCCCTCCCAACATCCTCTAGGACCTCTTGCTTTGCCTCGATCAGCTAAACTTCTTTCTTGGTTGCCTTAGTGGAAACCGTAGCGAGGTAGCATGGTTTGGCCACTACTTGGTCTCCATAAAGGGTCTCCTCGCCTTGGGAGGTGGCAAACTTGATTACCTGATGAAGTGTGGAGGCCACCCCTTTCATCCTGTGCAACTAATCTCACCCAATAATTGCATTATATAGGGAATGAATGTCTATAATAACAAACTCTGTAACCAACTCTTAGGAGCCAACTCGGATCTTTAGGGTCACGATTCCCAAGGACTAGTGAGACTGGGCGTTGAATCCTACTAGGGGAGCTCGAGCCAGTTTTAAGTCTGATTTAGTGAGCTTAAGCTATTACAAATGTCATAGTACATCACCTCAACTGAACTTCTCGTTTCTGCCAAGATTCTTTTCACATCGTAGTTATTCTTTCTGAGTTGGATGACCAAGGGTCAGAATGGGGGTGCTGAACCTTCTCCAAATTGACCTTGGTGAACCTGATGCTCCTTAGTTTCGTTACCGCTGTCCTTGACTTCTTAGTTGGCAAATGGATCGAGAGAACCTTGTACATTGGTTTTATCATTCGGATCTCTCCCCGAATTTTATTCTCTAGATTTGGTTGATGTGGGCCCCCGATCATGAGAATAGCGCCCAGAGGTAGATCCTCGTCCACAGTTTGTTTTGTCTCATCATCACCTTGGTTAAACCTTAGGTTCGGTCTGGCTTCAGTCTTCTCTGCTCGAATCTTTTCTTCATCGACGAACTCCTTCAGATGTCCATCTCGGACCAACTGATCCAGGTAGGCCTTAAAAGCCTGGCCATTATCTGTCCTATGTCCTCTTTCTTCATGGAAGGAACACTTCCTCCTTTGGTTATGCCTTTTGGGATTGCCTCCCATAGGTTCGGGTTTCTTGAAGTAGGGCATATCTTGAATAAGTACGAGGAGGTTGTGGATTCGTTCTTTGAAAACCACGTTGATCCCTTTCCTCACCCGACTCTAGTAGTCAATCGAGCCTTCCTTCTGCTTCTTGTGTGGACTCTCTCCCTTGGTAGTTATCCCTGTGCTTTCTCCACCTACTTAACGTCATCCTCATCTAACCAGGTTAACATCTCGACCCGGGACATGAGGTCCTAGAGGTCAGTCAAAGGGTTGAGCATCAAGTTTTTCCAAAGTCTCTCTCCAAGAGTCAGCCCGAGCTTATAGCTCACCACTGCCAACTCCTCAAAGCACTCCTCAATCTCGTTGTAAGTCTCCCAGTACTGCTTGTTGTAGTAGCGGATCATTTCATTCTTGCCTTTTCTTAGAGTCAAAAGAGAACCTACGTCTTTCGGCGCCTTCGTATTAATCACGAGCTAAGCTATGAATGACTCGGTCAGCTAGCGAAAGTTTTCAATCGACCTTGCAGGCAACTTGTCAAAACATTTCAATCCGTGGTCCCTAGGCTTGACGGGAACACCCAACACATCAAAGCATCCA
>BRYE01000009.1:9752218-9767218 GCA_030159115.1 Actinidia arguta var. hypoleuca | reverse complement strand
CTGGCCTAGCTCTAACTTTCCTTGATCAGCAGATGCATCTGTTTGGAATCAGTGTAAAAGTGATCGGTCATAAGTTGATCTCTAAATTGGATTTGGAGGCCGTAAATTCTCCAATAAGCATGATTACGACCATTCTGGTATGTGTAAAGTGATTTCATTGACCTAATATCGAATAATCAAAGTCCATGTTATGTAACTAGGTACGAGAGTCTACTGAGACAATGTGGGTGTTTTACTTCTATTTGATGAATGACGACTGGGTCAAAGTTTTCAATTTCATGTCTACCATTTTTGCTTTCATATTGATACTTTTGAATTTATCGTTATATATATATAAACATTTCATATGTGATTTTTTAGAATTAATAGGACTGTAAATAATATGATATTTAATCACACATTTTAAATTTTAAGATATTAAAATAAGATTATAAATTTCAAGTGAAAAAATACCATTCGAAAACACTTTGGGCTTCAAAATTTACAAAAAAATATTTTTCAAAACTCCAAATTTTGTAAAAATATCAATGCTGCTGATATGAGGATGTGTAAGTTGGTGGTATATATTGGTATTTTGAGTCGTAAGAAATATTTTTATCCAAAAAAAAACATTTAAAATGGTTATTTTTCTTCTTTCGTGATTTATTTTTTCAAATTGTATGAATTTTTTTATATTTTCAAACTCTTTTCGTCAAGAGAAATCAAAAAATTATAAAATTTTAATAAAACAACAAAAGAAATCCACTACAAATGAAAAACTAAAAAAATCCATAACTCAAACTGGCCTAAGAGTACCATTTTTTATCCTGTGCAATAGGAGATTGACAACACTACTATTCGTTCCCGGATTTCACACATCATTTATTGAAGTCAAAGGCCCTTATTTCCAAATCCAACGGTTGATTATTCTTCAGAAAATTGAGAATAACGTGTACTTTTGTTATTACAATCTTATATATTCTGCCATTTTCCTCATAATTCAGATCCTTTACTTCGTGAATAGCTTCGTCGTTACATTCACAAAAATGATAGAAAATGAAGTGAAAGGAAGACAATGGAAAAACAAACACTTATTTTCTTGTATGTCTTTGTCTAAGATGAAAATTTTGTAAGAAAACTTTTATAGTTGCCATGAAGGTGCCGAAAAGAAAAAATGGGAAAGTAAAAAATAATGGGAAAAAAAATGAAAAGTCAATTTTTATTTTACAACTTTCAATAGAAAATAAAATACAGAAAGTGAAAACCATCTTAGCATGTTAATATGTATTGTACAAGCAAATTAACGCATTATTCACTATTATCATGCTAAATAAATGCATATATTTTACCTCTTTTTTTGCATTTTTTACCATTTTTATCCTAATCAAAGCACCTAGAAATGCGACTTATTTAAATCATGAATTTTGGGAATAATTTGTGAAGGGAAAGAAAATAAAAAAAATGAAGATAATAGAATACTTAAAGAAAGGTTAGAATTAATGATGTTGTCTCTCTTTCCTAAAAAAATAAATAAAGTAAAATTATTTTCATTCAATGCCAGGACATTTATTCAGGTAGATTTTCAGATATTTGGACCTGACCTATTGTATTGCACGTGGAATCTGATGTGTGCCATCAATAGGCAACAACACAGATTACAATATTAGCCACTAGACCATTAGTTATGTTTGGAACTTATGTTGAAAAAAGAAAGAAAAAAGAAAGAGAGAGTACAGAAGATAATTGAAAGAAAGATTCTAGAGCAGTTGATTGTTTTGTTTGTTTGGTTTTGCAAAGAAATAGAGTGAAAATAAGAAAGGCTTGGGTGGATTATTTTCTTAAATTTGAATAGAATTTTACATTTTTAGATTCTTCTAATTAAAAGGAATTGAAAAAATATAAATTTTGATCAAACTTGGAAAAAAATTCGCTAAAGACGAAAAAAATTAAAAATTAAAGCAATTAAAAAATATCAAAATGTCTAGGTCAAACAAAACCTTATTTTTTGTAGTTTGATTTTAGAAGAAAGGGGAAAGAAAATAATTACGTACTTAAATAAACGAACAGAAAATGAAAAAGATAAAAATAGGAAAGAATGTGAAAAGAACATTTTAAAATGAAAATAAAAATAATTTTTTTCTTCTCAAAATACCATTTATTTATAAACTATTTTATTTTTATATTTATCAATAAGTATTTTTTTTTAAAAAATATTGATCGAAATATTTTAACTTTTAAGTGCTCATAATCTAAACATACTTAAAAAATAAATTATTTATCAATTATTTAAAAAAAGAGATAGAATATTTATTTATCTTAATGGGTGTATTAAAATTTTTATTTGGAAGCCCTAAATCAAATGGTAAGTTTGTTACTTTTGCATAAAAATGAGCTTTAGAGGAGAATCTTGATATTAGTTTTCAAAATTATGGGAGGTCAATGTTATTTTTAAAATTATATAGAGGTGATTGTATTTGTCAAAAATCTCTGGGGAAGTTAGTGAAATTTACCCAACTAGAAATCTTAAAAGGGAGATGAAAATTATGGTTTTTCAATTTCTTTTTTATTTCTTTCCATAGGTTCCAAAGAAAACCTAAGTCCAACAATAATATATTATGTTGAACAAATTAAAACAAAATGCACATAACAATTCATGTGCAGCTTAGATTCGCTTTATTTGAATTTAAATCATACATAAAATTTTCTGTAAACTTTTCTTTGTCCATTCATCACTTATGAATCACAATAATAATGTGACCCAATTCGGGATAACGTTTTTTTATATATAGTTATTTTAACTGCCTTGGTTATCAAGTTTTTTGTATTTTCTAAAAAAATTCATTGTTTAATCAAAACGATGCATTTTTTCGATTCCTTTTGATGAGGGCAATCTAAAAATATAATTTTTTTATTCAAATTTGAAAATAAAACCATTAAAGCCACAAATTTTTTTTTTTTTTTGACAAATAAGCTAAATCTTTTATTTTTAGTAATTTTTTTTTAAATTTGAACAAATTTTTATATTTTTAGAATTCGTTGAAGAACCTGAAAAGTATAAAATCTTAATAAAATAGTGAAAAATATTCAATAAATAAAAAAATTTAACTCAAAAAAAAAAAAAAAAACTAAATCGGGCCTAAATGAGATGGCAATAATTTAGCATTCTTCTTTCATTTTCTTCTATATTCTCTTCTCATTTCTTTCCACAAATTTCTCCTGAAATAAATGAGCCAAACCCTAAGACCGATAGGATCTGGGACAGTGACGTGTGAGTCACAATTAGATCTATCATGAATTATTCAAAATTTCAAAGTGTTTATGAGCCTCTTTTTCAGCAGCAGTCTTCATGAGAAATAGAACAACTTAGACATTTGGTTTTCATAATGAGGGGTACAGTAATATGCACAAAGCTTAAATAGTGCAAAAATAATAGGTACATATTTAAAAATGGATGTGTATCAAACACATTTATTTTTCTCTCTTACAAAATAAGTGGGACCGTCCTAATTAAGGTTTTTAGAAAATCATGCAAACCTTAATTAGGACGGATCCCACTTGTTTTATGAAAAAAATAAATAAATATGTCTAGTACACACCCAAAAATAAATATGTACCTGCTCTAAATAGTGCTTCTGTTCCTGTCAAAATTGACATGGCTCAGCTGAATTGGACACATATGGCCCACCACTATCATGTGCTCTTAACTAAAATCACACTGACATCTCTCTCTCAGCTAACACCTTTTGATTTAATGACAATTTTATTAAAATATTTTTATTTTATTATTAATTTCTTGTTTTAAAAAAATAAAAAAAAAATAAAGAGAATTTTATGAACCTATATAACTTTAATAAAAATTTTGGGGCCTAAAGCAATAACTTCATTGACAATGATTAAGATGTCACTGAAACCAAGACGTCACCTTCTGCTTCCACCTCCTACCTTCCAACCACGGTCAACTTCAAGAGGTGATGGAATTGTGATTCAATATTGATGAAATTGGAATTCAAGTGAATTGATGGATGTTGTGATGGTCTTTTTTTTAGAGAGACAACCTAGCTGGGATATCTGTTTTCAACAATGATGCTGTAAATCCTTATTTTGTACGTAGTTACCACCCTTCTATTCTTAATAAAGTTTCTTCTTTACCTACAAAAAAAAGTGTAAAATAAGGGCAAGATGAACATTTAGTTAAATTTTTTTTGCTGACATTAGCAATTTCTATAGGCTAATAAAGGGTCAACTAATTATTAGACTAAATTGTTAAATAAAATCATAAAAGGAGGGATTGTAGTGTAATTTTAGAGAGTAAAGGGGAGTGTCTGTGTGATTTTAATGGAATTCAGAGAGTGTCAGTAGTATTTATCAAAAAATAAAGGGAAACCCATTTAAGAACAAGTTTACTTTGAACATTACTATTGATTGAGCTCCATCAAATTACACATTGAACAAATAATTTTTATTTTTTAAAACTTATTCCTTAATATGCTTCCTTCCAATTCTACCCATTCTCAATAAATTATGTATGTATTACACTTTTATAAAATAAACTTAATTTACGAAAATCATATTTCTATTGAAAAAAATATCGATACTCTTGGTAAAAGTTCTACGACATAAGATTCAATCATTTTCGGTACTATGATAAATTTGGCAAATGATAAAAATAAGATTTATTAATATTCTATCAAAACAGAGATATTGGAAATAATAATGAAGCTAATCAATAGGTATTTTTCTAGGTGTACGTGAACCAAGAAAAAAATTATGAATCTTACACTTCAAGACTTCAATATTTTAATCAGATTGTTAATTTTCTTGCTTTTTAATTTTGTTTTAAAATTTTTGCAAATAAATAATTATTTTAAATAAGTTCAAACTATATAACGTAAACTTATGGGGGAAAAACTTAAATGAAATATATTGTGGTAGAAATCTGGAGACGAGCAACCAACAGTCAGAATTGCTTGTGACCTTGGTAATGGCTTGGTCGACCTGCGCAAGAGAACAAACGTGACCGATCGGGGCAAGGCCGCTTAAAACTCCTCCGGTGTTGAGATTAGACCATGAAGCCCTCATGGCCATGAAGCCCTGTCTGACAACCTTCTGGTCGCCCCTTACCTCGCCTGTCCCTATTGAAGTGGAAAACTTCATCATCAGGTGATAAGTGGAAGTGATGGCCTTGATTCTACCTAACGTCGGGAAACCTAGGATTGCATTATAGGGCGAAGGGCAATCCACAACAATGAAATCTTGCCACACCGTTGTTTGATGGGGCTCTGTCCCTAAGTTCACAAGCAACTTGATCCACCAAAATGGATGTGTTGTGCTTCCTCCAAATCCGACCAAAGGGGTGTGAAACAGATGAAGCTTATCTCGCCCAATATTTATCTTTTCCAATTCCAATATGAACATGATATCCGCAGAACTCTTGTTATCAATTAAGATCCTTTGTACATTAAAATTGGCAATGGTGGCGAAGACGACCAGCACATCATCATGCAGGAGATGCAAGCCTCTCAGATCGTTGTTGGTGAAGGTGATGGATTGGTGAACTTTAGTCAAAGGCGCTGAGAGGTTATAGATCGTTGTTAGCTCGCCCATTTGCTTCTCTTGTATGCCTCATTTGAGATGAATTTGAACATCCTCCTGAGCCAAAACCTCTATGGATTATCTAGATATCCCTTGCTCTAGGCCTATTGTCGCCATATCTTCTATCAGGCGAGTCTAGACGTGGGTAATCAGCTATGAACTTCCTCAGATACCCTCTCTTGATAAGGTCGGCTATCTATTCCTTCAGTTGGAAACATTATTCAGTATTGTGCCCATGGTCTGTATGAAACTCACAATACTTGTTTTTATTCATCTTAAAGGGGTTGGTCTTGATTTTTCCTGACCACTTCACAGACTCTTCATTTTTGATCTCTATAAGCACCTAAGCTATAGGAGTATTGAGAGGAGATAAAACCAGATCGGGTCGACGAGGTGAGGTGTGAGGGCATCTATCATTGGTCTGCCTTCTAGTGTCTCAATCCGACCTCTTACTTTTTACCTCGCCTCTGTAGTCAGCTCGCTTGGTGTAAAGCTCCCTTCTCTTGTGATTATCTCTTCCTCGCCTTCTGCGCTTGGCCTCGACTAATTCTTTCACGACGATGTATTTGTCGCCTTTGCTCTGGTGTGTCGATTGGGTCTCTAGAATATTCTTGGAGAGGTAATCAAACACTGTCCTGGGCGAAGTTCTTCCATCATCGCCATAATCACCACTTTATCACTGGGATTCTCCACCTCCAACATAACTTGGTTGAACCTTTTGACTTAGTCTTTCAAGCTCTCTTCATCTTTCTGGTAGACTGTGAAAAGATGGGAGGCATTCTTCTACCTGACCTTGCAGCTCATGAAATTAGCAACAAAGAGTCTTCTTAGGTCGAGTCAATGGTTCAAGGAGACAACTTTCTGAACCATGACCTCGCAATCCTTTTAGAGTAGCTGAAAAAGCCTTGCACATCATCTCGTCCAAGTATCGCTGGAGCGTTATCAAGTTCTTGTATGAGTCCAGATGATCCATTGGATTTGTCTTCCCTTCATTCACCCTAAGCTAAGATGGGGCTTCTAGTTAAGAGCCCCCATCACTTTTTTTGTGAATGGAGGCTTGGTCTATCTTATCAGGGTATCTATAGTAACTGAGGCATTTGCCTCTATGTTAATGACATCGATCTTAGCATCCAAGTCTTTGATCCTTTGTGTGGTGGACTTATCTCGGTGCCTAGGCGCCTGATCATCTTGGCGAGGTGACATTCCTCTTCTTCTGATCTCTTCGCACTCTATTCCGTGAGTATGGCTAGACGACTGAGACTCTGATGAAATAGGACTTCTTTCTCGTCTAGAGCATAGGCTCGGTGTTACTGATTTCTAGTAGAACGAGCCCGACCAGTGCTTTGGCAACTTTGAGATTCATGGTTGCCTGATCGATGTAAACGGTGAGAACACTAACTTCTTTTGGGACAAGCGCAACAGGCAGTGGTAGGTTGTTTATGGCCAGGTGTTGTATTAGGCAGACATTATTCTCGTTCATGATCCTAATCTACTCGGCGATCCCATGCATCTCACGCTGAAAGCCCTCAAGATCTAGAGCTTAGCTAATGTTTGTCATAAGATGATGGTTGCTAGTACTTGGTCTAGATCATAAGCGATTGTGTAGGTGCATAAGGTACAGAGAACTGTCATTCTCACAGATGGTGCAAAACTATTATGGTAATCTAGGGGTAAGCAACCAATAATCAAAATTGCTCCTGACCTCGATAATGGCTGGGGCGACCTGCACAATGGAACAAACGTGATTGGTCGGGTCAAGACCGCTCAAAATCTCTCTGGTGTGGAGATTAGACCAAGGTGAATAAGCTAGATAAAGCAAAGCACTAGAACTCACAGAATGAATATGCAAGAGTTTAGATACATCTACATGATGGGGGGATCAACCTTTTTATAGTTGGAGAATGGAGAGCCGTGTGAGAAGATCACGGTAAGATCTTCGGGTGGCTAAGTATAGAAGGAGATCCCGCGGATATCAGAAATAAAATAGGGAGATGCCATTTGGGGAATGAATCGTGACTATCGCTATAATGGAGAAAGAGTCTCATGGAAGTGGACTTCCAAGGTCATCCTTATCTTTGAAGCGGATGGCGAGTTGGAGTACAAATCAACGAGCTTATGAATATAGGCGAGGTGATCATTGGTAGAGGTAAGATTGATCGAACTTCTCTTCCACTTGGTAGATGGCAAGGTAAGGCTCCAAAGCACTCCTGGCAGCCATAGAGCTAGGGCGAGTCTGAGATCGATCAAGGGAGATTTGGCGACATGATCTTCATAGAGGCAAGGTGGTTCATGTCGGGTAAAAAGGTGGAGAATTTATTCCTTATCAAAATATGTTACTATGGCGATTTGATTATTTTTTTTGAACAAGTTATACAAAATAGGACTTAACTGTCCACGTTGAAATATGATAAGACTTAAAGGGCAATATTAAGAAAAAAGTAATACTTGTTAATTTTTTTCAAAAATAAACGTATTGTATAGTAGAATTGGATCTGTAATAGGCCCAATTGACCGAACTCTACTTGTCCATTTCATCTTTAGAACTGGAGACAAGTTTTACCGTCTAACAATAATTAGCTCCCGTCAAGATTAATAGAGATAATCGGAAAAACTCTGATGATAGAGTTTTTCACATATCACACCAATTTTTATACTAAAAATGTATTATATGTAGTAATTCAAGGCAAGCCCAAGTAATAGGCCATTAAGGCTATTACTTAAGGTTCTAAAATTTGAGAAGACCTCAACCAATTAGGGTTAGATGGCGGTTCTTTGTTTATTAATTGTCCCCTTAATAGGCTATTATTTGGATAGTTGGGCTTTATATGATGTGATTGTAGATTTATGTTTCAATTCAAATACTTGTACTGTCCTAATGCTTGTAAACAAAATTAAATTAATAAGGACTCACCGTTTTAATACGTAGATATGGATACATGATTCAATTTTAATTTTCAACATTTAAAAATTTTAAATTGGGTAGAAAGGCCTTATTGATCTACTAAGAAAGACCCTTCTACTTTTCAATGAGGTTTCTATTCGGGACTAGAATTTCTCTCGTAGGATTTTTCAATGTGTGAGGCAAAATATTTTAATTTGTATTTATTTTATTTTTATTTTTTGAGTGTTATTTTGAGTGGTAGTTTGTGAATCCGGCACCCATAGTTGTCATTTGAAAAATCTTTGAGGGTCAAATTTACAATAATTGAAAGTTATGAAGATTTATGAAACTTCAAGGATCAAAAGTGTAATTTTGAGACAAATCTCGCTCGCCACCCGCACCACTGGAAGTCAATTTTTGGCATTTCAACATTCTGTTATAAAAAGAAAGAACGACGTTTTATCTTAGGGGCCCATTTTTTAAGAACTATAAGCTATTTTGTACTCAAGAGTATATTACATGATCTATTGATCTGGTGCTGTTTATTAGCTCTTGAGAGTTTACAAATCAATTAATCTTGAAGAATAAAGTTCTTTAAAGGTGTTCAAAGGCGCATTGAAGACTCGATTGACTCTGAGTTGGTTGAAAAGGTCGAGGCGCGAGAAGAGCTGCACGGAAGCAGTTTACAAGAATTCGGAAACGAGTTTGACATCTGGATGTGTGAGTTCACGATAGGATCTCTTCTATCTTCTACTTTTAGTGTTAATGCATTCTTCCCTTGATCATGTTTTCTTTTCTTACTTTGGGATTTTTCACGTATATCTAGTTTCGATTATTTATTGTGTTTATTATGATAAATTGAGTAGATTCATCAGATATATATTGGTTAATTGACAAATCTACAACTAGAGTTATTCTTTTTAAATTGCTATCAGAGTAGGTTGCTCGAATATTTTTAATTTAAAACTCAACGAGTCAATTCATAGTTATAAATTTTCCAATAGAGGGTTCTTTGACTGCTCGGTCCCCCATGCTTCAAGCTAATAATTTTCAGTATTAGAAAGAATGCATGGGAATTGTTTTGAAAACTATTGATGAGCGTGTTTGGTCGTTTGTCATGGATGGTTACACTGTTTCGGTCATGGTAACTGAAGGGGTTTCCACACCCTAAGCTGTAGCGAGTTGGACTAAATATGAATTTGATAAAGCCGTGTGGAACAACAAAGTCTTAAATGCTCTCTATAACGGTGTCCCACATGATGAATTCACACGAATCTCTATGAGTGATATCGCTAAAAGAGGTGTGGGACCTTCTCTATGTTGTTAATTAGGGTAGCAAAAATGTTAAAAAAACAAAACTTCAAGTCTCATTGCTAATTTTGAATTAATTGTCATGCAAAAGAGTGAGTCATTTGATGAATTTTACATCAAATTGAGTAACATAGTGATTGCTTATGATAACCTCGAAGAAGTCATTCCCCAAAATAAAGTGGTTAAATGTATTTTTAGATCATTGACCTAAGATTTTCGCACTATGGCCACGATTATCGAGGATCATGAGAACCTTGATATTTTTAAAAGTTCAAGAGTTGGTCGGTAATCTCCAAACCTTTGAATTTGGGTTTTGTCAATCAAATTTATTACACTCAAAAACTAAAATAGGTAAAGATGTAGCCTTGTCTATCACCAAGATAGACAATCTAGATTCAGATGAGGATGATTTCGATCCACAATAGATGACTTTGTTTATAAAAATATTTCAAAAATTTTACAAAAAACAAAAGCCAAAAACCAATGCTTTTCAAAATAAAAAGGGGAATGATAAGAACAAGTTTGAGTCCAAGAAAGATGGTGAGAAGAAGAACGAAAAAAATCATGTTCAAGGAGTTTAATGCTATGAATGCAAAGGTTATGGGTACATTGCTCTAGAATCTCTTTACAATAATAATAATAAAGCGGCCTTTACTTTGACCACTTGGGGTGATGTGAGTGAGTCTAAAGACTCACATGATGAGGAAGGTGAGAGTGGTGGAGATGATGGAAATTTAATGCTTTTGCTGCGTTTGTCCACTCTCATGGTAGTGTTTCGAAATCAGACTGTAAAAATTCTCAAAAGAGTTCAAACTTTACGGACTCTGATAGTGAGGACAGTGAGAGTGGTGACGAAGGTGCTAAGTATGCATCTTTAAAAGATGCATAAGACAAGCTCTAAGAAGAGAACTTGAGATTAAATAAAGTGAATGGAAAGTTATTTGCTAAGTTTAAGAATAAGGAGAATGAGCGCACGAAAATAGCGCAAGAGCTTTATGAAGCTCAAACAAATTTGATTAAAATGAAGTTAACTGTTGTCTTGTGGAAACACAAAAAACTGCTTGTGAATTGAATGAGGCCAAATAATTGTGCACGAGACTTGAATTGAAAATTCGTGATAGTCATAAATCCAAATCCTTGCTTGGATCTGAATTGTTCGAATTAAAATCTGAATTGGATATGTCGAATGTCTCATTTAAAAAGTTTTTCACAAGTTCTAGATGCTAGGGGATATTCTTGGTGGTCCAAGTGTTTACACATGGCTTGGCTATCGTGAGAATGAATCTACATATGTAAGTGGAGGTAAAACTATTTTTGTTAAACTTACACACAATAGATGTATGCTTTTTAAAACTCTAACTTTGAATGTTCCCAAAAAATCCTCAAAAGTTTGTTGGTCAAAAGGTTCAAACAGTTAAAAAGGTCACATCAGATTTTCATGCTTTAAGCTTTACGGCTCTCTTATTTTGTTTCTAAAATATTTGAAACAAACAACGGGCTAGGAAAGGACCATTTACACCATGGAATGATAAGTCATTCAAAAAGAAGTAATTTGGTTTAAATAGGGAAACTAAGAGTCCTAATTCCATGTTCACACTCAACTTGTCCAAAATTGATGAAAAACTCAATTTACGAAAAATTTGAGTAAGAAAGAGTGATTTGAGAGCCTATATCCCAAAAAAATAAAAAAGAGTTTTTTTTTTTACAAAACCTTTCATCTCTCCTGCTTTGATTACCTTTGAAATTCGGTTGGTGTGTGTGCCTTACCTAACTTTGTTTTATTTATTTTTTTAAAAAAAAATTGAATGGTATTCTTGGATGGTCACTTTGAAAGTTCACGTGCTTGATTTTGTATTCTATGTTCACTCATTCATGCATGGCTTTGTTCAGCTTAATGTGAACACTTGGTGATTGTAATAATCTTGAGATTTTGATTTTATAATCTCGGTGATCACTTTGTTCACATAACCACTTCAGGCACTGAAGATAGATTGATGGTTATTGTTATATTCATGAATTGTCAGGATAATTATTACTCTTATATTCTCTTCCTCCAATGTGCTGTGAGATTGACCAATTATTGTAGATTGTCCTTCTAGCATTCTATGCTTTAAATATTTTTTCTTTCCTCCCCCTCCATTGTGTGCTTAGAAAATAAATATAGCCAGAGAAAAAGGGCTACCTTTGGCAATGAGTGAAAGCTACCACACTCGAAACTTAAAATTTCCACCTTGAACAATGGGAATTAGTGCATGGAGAAGGCCACCATGCTCAGATGTGTTAAAACTGCCTATGAAAGCGTAAAAATAATTCAATTCATGATATAAGATGTTTTTTTTTAAGTGAGGGTGAAAGCTCCTATGAAAGCCTATTGCTGATTCATACTTAGCAATAGTCATCCAGTCTGCCTAAGTTGCTTGAACTCTGCGCCTTTTGCATTCTATAATGCCCTTTGCATGTACTTCTCTTTGAAGATTACTTTAAATCTAGCCAAGTTCATTCCTGGTTCCCTCACGCCCTTCAAATTCCTCCATCAATTCGCTTAACCAAAAACATGTATGAACCAATTTCTACCTTTTATTGTTCTCCACACCTTAGCAATCAACAGCATTTCTCTAACTCTGCTAGACACTCATTTGCTTTCACCGGATTTATTCCACCCTTGAACGTTTGGGGTTTGAGCTTTAAAAATTGTTTTACAATAGCGACATTTACAACTAGAAATGCTTGGTTTTCGGTGTCTTCTTGGTACTCCATCGATTCCACTTGTTGTTGATTTTCTCCTCCATCAGTGTTGATCCCCGGTTTGTTGTGGTTGTGGCTACTGGAGATGTGGTTGAAGTAGTTGTTGTTGAGCATTCATTGCTCCAATGAGCGTTTGCATTATATCCCGTTGTTCATTCATTTGCCATTTGGTATTATCGTTCGCTTTACTTCCTTGCTTGTTCGTTCGATATTAACTATCACGATAAATCTGTAGTAAAGATAGGATGGTTATTAGATGTACAATTACATACATAGTACACACAAACATATAATATATATAAGTCTAATGCAACTACTGTATAAATGCCTATTCAACTCTAGGTTTTAGTCAATAAAATCGTAAGCTAATACTTTCATACCACTTCTATGACGATCCAACCCATTTATACATGTGAGCCCATCTTTAACACATGTGTCGTCATGACCAGCTAATGAGGTTTACTCACTAAGGCCTATTACTTAACTAGTTTAGGAATTTTCTTTCCTTTCAATATAATACTCGAATGCAATAATTTATTCGGTAGCGTGATAAACTAACAAAATCTGAAGTGTAATATATAAATTATGTAGATTTTCATTTATCCTGAGTATAAACATATATAACTATGGTTCTTGTCACAAGTCCGACACAATTATCAACAAAATGTTATAAGTTTAAACAATAAACATTCCTATCCTATTACATAATATAGGACAACAAAATCGCGCTAAGGCTTCCAGCTCTCAATCGCGCTCCCCTTCGGTCTCATTATTTAAAATATTACATACAATTACGTCATGAGCACTAGAAAAACTACTTGAAATAATTTGTTCAATGCTTAATATTAATAGTTTCATGCTTGCATTTGAAAATAATTACTATTAAAGCTAGCTAACTACGCTAGTATCAACTGTGACTTTACTATGACTTCTAGCTTGAAAAAACAAATGGAATACATTTCTCTTAATTTTGAGAAGAGAGCACAAAATAAAAGAAGTATGAAATAATTACTTCTACATTTTTATTTTTTTATGATCAAAAGAGTGGAGAGAAAAACTTCAGAGTTTGCCTCCCAAGTTGTAAGATTGAATCTCACAAAAATCAAACGTACCAAACCTTGAGACCACTTAAAGTTTACCCGGTCTTTAACTTTAAGACCTTGAGATTAGTATATATAAAAGTGCGCACAAATTGGCCCGGAACATCCGATTACCAAAACTAAAAAGTGATAATTGAACAAAAAATTAAGTTTAGCACAATATGTTTTCAATATTTCCATCTTATAACAACCAAAACAAATCTAATTTTTCTCTTTATACTTGTGTTTCCTTTTCCTTTTTCCTCCACGGAACTTACATAAAGCAAGTGTGGTATTTATTTAGGCCGGCCTAGTTTAGCATAGTTTTTTTCTTAAAATTGGTTATCTACGTTGGTTTTTGAGTTTTTTTTGTGTTCAGTGAACTTTCTTAGCCATTTAATTAGTTGGTTTGCTAAATTTTGTTTTAGTGATTTTTTTTTCAAATTTAACCAAATTTTTTATATTTTCAAATTCATCTATAGAAGATAAACCGTAAAAAGCATAAAATCTTGATCAAACTATTCAAGAAATTTATTAAAAAAAATATTAAAAATAAAGTCGATAATTTTTTTTAAAAATTGGGCCAAACTGGGCCTTAGATTCCAGATGCCAAATCCACTGACTAACAAATCATCAGAATACGCACGCGGTTGGTGATTTGACATAGGCATAATCTTTAGCGAGATTTCCCTGTCTCGACGTTGATTTAGGATATGTCCAATGTGCTAATATTATCAGAAGCAACTCATGTTTAGTGTGTTTTAATGTTGTACAAATAAATATTTCTTGAATACATGTGGTATCAAACATAAGTTATTTCTGTGAACTCACGAAGTCAGGAATTTTATTTATGGTAAATCAAGATAATTGAAACAAAAAAAATTAAAATTTAGTTTTAAAAAATAATAATTTCTTGTGTAAGCATTATGAAAAGGGCAGCAAGAATATTAATCAATCGATATCATTCATCTTACTACTTTATTTAATTTATATAAATTAAAAGCATACATTCAAGATTTTCCAATTCAAAAAATAACAAATGATATTGATATATCCAATTCCATGAAGTAGAATTGATATAATTGGGTAATATTTAAAACAATTAAGGTTAAAGTTTACGTAGGAATACTCATAAAATGGCGAGTCAATTAGTTGGCTAGAATCTTTTATCCTATTAGGATGCCAAGGATTCAATTCTTGCTATAGGTAAGATTCTTCCTCATAAAATTACAGCCTAATTTAAAATAGCTAAAAAAAACTTAGAAGGGACATTATGCATCATTCCTAAACTATAACGGTAATATAAAAATTCTGGCAAAGGAGGGGGCCATGGCGGATTTGTTGACCCGGGAAGGCGTACGAACTGAAGGCAATCGACCTAGATTTTGGTACAAAGAGATAGATTTTTGGGAT
>BRYE01000009.1:9739718-9742218 GCA_030159115.1 Actinidia arguta var. hypoleuca | reverse complement strand
TTCGCCGATCACACAAAAATTGTATTAATTTCTGTGAGCGTGGTATCCTGAAAAATAGACGCCAATCAACCGAAAGTACCAGTGACGGGGCGAATTATATCCTAAGAAGACAGTGTTGAACGCTGAACTCGTTTTACTATTATTTTTTTAATTTTATTTATTGTTTATTACTTATTTCAATACACAATTTATGAATTATAATAGTCTAATAGTTTTGATTATAAATTCATTTTTCACATCTAAATTCAGCATATTCCTGAATTTTATTTAAAAAATTCTTCTTTAAATTGCTTAAACTAAGAGTGCATTACTTTTATAAGAGTTAACAAGAATTTTAATTAGTCATTAATCCTAAGAAAACTTATTTCACCTCCCTAATAGTTTGTATTCTAGCTAACATCTCTCCTAATCGAGCTAAAGGATCTCATGGAGGACCCTCCATGGAGAACGGAAGAGATGGATATGGAAGTATGCTAGGCATATCCCCACATGGAAATAGAAGAAACATTCGAGTATAAATAGAGAACACCACCAAGCAAGTCTTTGTTACGCAATCAAATCCTAACTTATTTTGAACTTCTCCATATTTCGTTTTTGGTCGCTTATTTTGGCATGGAAGTGTTCTCCCGACCAACCTTGATGGGAGGGCATTGAGTTGACTTCCTTATGTCGTGCACGAGACAGGGAAAGATTTTGGGCCAGTAGCGTGGATGCCTTACAAATTCACTTTATCAATTGTTGTGACCGTTGAGTTTTCTGAATTATTTAATTTAAATGTGTTCTATTTCAAATTTGAAGACTTTCAAGCGATATCAATTTAATAAAGACGTAGGGCTTGGTGCTAGCATCTTAAGAAGCATTTTGAAAAAATAAAGACTTGTTTATAGGTTTAGCTATAAAAAAAATCATCCTCAAATGTTTGGATGTTTCGAATTCCTAATGTGTTAGTTGAAATATTAATGATTGAGGGTCAAAGTAACTCTTGGAAAGTTGGGTATCTTAGTTATTTGAGCCATGATTCAATGCACTCGCTGATGATTATCCTTGTGCTGATTATATAAGAAAGTGTATATTTGTGTGATACGAGAGAGATAGAGAGAGAACGAGAGGATAGAAAAGTAGATATGTAGAGAGACAAAAAAAAATTAGAAAACCCTTGAATGAAACGAGTTCGAGTGTTTTTTGTTTCATAATTATAATTCTACGAAATATAATAAATTATCTCTCTTCTATATACATAGGTTGATATGTGCCAAATTATATAAATCCTTATATAATATTCTGTTTAATTTGCACATGGTTATGCATTCTCTGCGCACAGCACAACACGAAGTGAACTCCCATTATTGATTTTGGCTTAAGAAACACTTTTTTTTTTTCTCTCCACGAGATTGACTTTTTGAATTTGTCTTTTCTTAGAAAAAAGTTCCTTATGCTGTCTGACCTTTCCAATTTAAATCATAAAGTTAACACCGTCCATGAATCACGGTGCGTTTGGATCTATTTGACGGTAATTCATTTTTTATTCACAAAAAAGTAGAAAATATGTAAAAGAAAAGCAATCGAAGCATGGTTGGCCTTAAGCCACGTGGTTCTACCCGTACAACACGTTCAGGTTCATAAAGATATTTTGCCAATTATATTAATTAAGAACGAATATTTAATAAAGTATTGACTAAACAATTGTTCCCTAAATTAGGAAAGGTCGTGGGTACAACTAATATAAAAGTGGTTTGAATACGTTGTCGTGTTCTCTGGTTCTTTTATTCTAAATTAAAAAATGTTTAAAATATAATACAGTTGATATTAATCAAAGTTGGTGTTTCCATATTTGGCAAACCAACCAAAGATCATGCAGTAATGTTGCCATCTACGTTCATTATTATAAGTTGATTATAAATACCAAGCCTCGAGGAGTACTATTCATGATTTGGAGAAGTTAAACACTTTTTGGGTGAAGTTAGAATTTGGAGTTGCCCCCTTCGGATAATGCTAATTTTTTTTTCCGATTTTTCTTTGGTTGATATTTTTGCTAATGCATCGTGTTTGGATAGGCTCTTGGGTACGTGGTTTGGTTTATTATTCAATTCAAAATGCAAGGGAAGGTTTGCTAACTGGTCAAATTTGGGATGCTTAAATTATACTATTTTGGAGCGAATTTAGTTGCTTTGATTTGAGATTTTTTTTTATATTTTAGTGATATTATTTTTAATATTAGATCAAAATTTTATATTTTTTTTGTTTCACTCCGACAAGAGAAATATGAAAATATAAAAAACAAGACAAATAATCTATATTTTTTGTCGTTAGTGATTTTTGCTTTAGGTTGTGTTTGGATCATAGATTTGGTAAGGAAAAAAATAAAATAAAATAAAAAAGCTAGTGGATCTAACAGTCGTGAATAGTTGGATCTTTTAAATTTTATTTTATTTTCATTTCTCTTTCCAAATTCTTGATCCAAATACAACCTTAAATTTGTTCAAAATTTTACATTTTCAAA
>BRYE01000009.1:9729718-9734718 GCA_030159115.1 Actinidia arguta var. hypoleuca | reverse complement strand
TGAAGGCTTTTAAGGAATCTACTCCCATTTCTGTTGCAACTCGTACCCCGGTAAGAAGAGCTTCATACTCCTTCATTATTGGTTGCTTTGAATCCTATATGGATGGCGTACTCCATCTGCTCTCCTGAAGGAGTTTGGAGAATCGCCCCGTGCCACAACCATGCTGGTTTGATGATCCATCTATGAAAAGTTTCCATTTAGAGGGATTTTCGTCCGAGTCATGTTGCTTTAGAGTTTCTTCCTCGGGTAGACCTTTCTCAGACTCTAGGGCGACGTCATATGTAAATTCTTCCACAAAATAGGCGAGCTTCTCAATTTTTAAGTATCTAGTCTCGGCTTTCATAAGAATTTTACTGACATAGTATACTGGTTTTTGAATTTTATCCCCTTCTTGGATTAGTACTGCACTTACTGTCGTTGGCGAGATTGATAGATATATGATTAGTTCCTTGCCCGTAACTAGAACCATAAGTAGGGGAGGCGAGTCTAGATATTTCTTCAACTATTGAAATGCTGCTTCAGATTTCTCATTCCATTGGAAGCTTTGATTTTTCCTTAAGATTTTGAAGAACGAGAGGCATTTGTCAGCTGATTTGGAGACGAATCTATTAAGAGCGGCTACTTGCCTTGTTAATTGTTGCACTTGATGGATGTTCCTTGGCGAGTTCATGATAAGCAGGGCATGAATCTAGTCCGGATTGGCCTCGAATCCTCATTTGGTCACCAAAAATTCGAGGAACTTAGACGAGGAGACACTAAAGATGCATTTAGAAGGATTAAGCATCATTCAATTTTTTCTATAGGAAACCAAATGCTTCTTTTAAATGGGCGATGTGATCTGCAACTTTGAGACTTTTTGTGAGCATATCGTGTATGTATACCTCCATAGTCTTTCTGATCAATTCTCTGAACATTTTGTTCACCAGTCTTTGGTACGTTGCTCCTGTATTTTTCAAACCAAAAGGCATAATTTTGTAGCAATAAAGCTCCCTCTTGGTAATAAATAAAGTTTTTTCTATGTCGGACGGATGCATTTTGATTTGGTGATATCCAAAGAAGGCATCGATAAAATTGAGGAGCTCATGTTTGGAGGTGGTATGAACCATCAAATCAATCTTTGGCAAATAAAAACTATCATTTGGACACACTTTATTGAGGTCGATAAAGTCAACACATACTCTCCACTTCCTTTCCTTTTTTGAGGTAACGACAACGTTGACGAGCCAATCTAGATAATGAGAGTCTTTGATAACATTGGCTCTGATTAGCTTAGCTACTTCTTTTTTTATGATTTTCAGTTGTTCAGGGGCAAACTTCCTTCTTTTCTGGCGAACTAGAGGATAGGCAGGGTTGGTAAATAATTTATGAGTGATGACCTGATGATCTATTCCGGCGACATCGCCCTGGGACCATGCAAAGATATCATAATTCTTCTTCAAAAATTTTACCAAAGCACTACGTAGTTCTTCAGTTAGCTTCGTCCCAATCATAACGTGGCGATCTGGATGGTCTGGGTGAATAGAGAATGGAGTAACTTCTTCTAATGGTTTGGTATTTTTCGACTCTCTGGGGTCCACTAGGGTAATCTCTTCCATCTCGTCTCTCAACATCTCCATTTCAGAGTCGGTGATCTATAATTGCTATTGGCTGCTTGGTTTGGAATGAAATTCATCTTTCATGGTCAAGATAAAACATTGTCTAGCCACTTTTTGGTCGCCCTTAACTTCATTTACGCCATTTGGAGTGGAGAACTTCATTTTCAGATGATAGGTTGATGTGATGGCCATGGTTCCTCCTAAAGTTGGGTGACCCAGGATTGCATTGCAGGGTGATGGGCAGTCTACCACAATGAAGTCTTTCTAAACGGTAGTCTAGTGAGGCTCTGTCCCCAAAGTTATGGGCAATTTGATCCATCCAAGTGGATGGGTGGTGTTTCCTCCAAATCCGACCAGAGGAATGTTGAAAGGGTGGAGTTTATCCAATTCAATCTTTATCTTGTCAAATGCCGAGATGAACAAAATATCTACCGCACTTCCATTGTCAATCAATATCCTTTATACATTAAAATTGGCGATGACGGCTGAGATGACCAAGGCATTATCGTGCGGTAGGTGCAGTCCTCTCAGGTCATCATTGGTGAAGATAATGGGCAAGTGGGCTGCCCCTACAAGTGATGAGAGGTTGTAGACTTCTTCCTCTGCTCGCCCATTGGCGCTCCTGGCATGCCTTTTTTGAGACGAGTTTGAACATCCTCTTGATCCAAAGCCACCATGAATCACTTGTATGTATTATGCAGTTGGTCTGTTGTCCCTATGTCTCCTTTCAAGTGAGCCAAGAGTGGGCGATCTGCAATGTACTTTCTAAGATATCCCTTTTTGATAAGGTCAACTATTTGTTCTTTTAACTAAAAGTAATCCTCGGTGTTGTGTCCATGGTCTCGGTAGAACTCACAATACTTGTTTCTATTTCTCTTTCGGGGATCAATTTTAATTTTTCCAGGCCACTTAACGAATTTCTCATGCTTGATTTCCATGAGTACCTGGGTGATGGGGGCATTAAGAGGGGGAGTGTCAACTCTGGATGGCGAACTGGTGTACGAGAGCGCCTATCATTGTTTCGTCGCCTTGAGTCCTGATTTGGCCTTTTGTTTCTCGCCTCATCGCGGTAGTCTGTTCATCTAGAGTCGGGTTCTTTCCTCTTATCACCTCTTCCTTGCCTTCTTCGTTTGGCTTCAACCAATTCTTTTGCTACAATATATTTGTCAGCTTTTTCTTGGAGAGTTGACAAAGTTTCTGGGACGTTCTTTGAGAGAGAATCAAATAATGGGCCCGAACATAGTCCCTCCATCATTGCCATGATAACCACTTTATAACTGGGGTCCTCGACCTCTAAAATGGCCTAGTTGAACCACTTTACATAATCCTTTAGACTCTCGGTCTTTTTTGGTGGATGGTAAAGAGATGGGAGGCATTTTTCTACCTTACTCGACAACTCATAAAATTAACGACGAAAAGTCTAGTCAAATCGTCAAACGAATCAATGGTTTCGGGTTATAGTTTTCTGAACTATGATCTCACATGACCCTTTAATGTTACAAAAAAGGCCTTGCACATTACTTCGTCAGAATATCCCTGAAGCGACATTAAGCTTTTGTACGAATCTAGATGATTCATAAGATCTGTCTTTCCTTCATAGACCCCGAACTGAGTTGGTAGCTTGAACTTGGAGGATACCCTGGTTCTCATCACCCTCCTAGTAAACATTGGCTCAATTTGCTTGATTAAAGCATCTACGGTCACTAGAGCACTTGCCCCAGTACTGATGGGGTCGAGGCGGGCATCTAGATCTCTGAATTTTTGTGAGGTGGAACTATCTCGGCCTTGGGCACCTGGTTATCTCGACGAGGCGACCTTCCTCTTTGATTGGTTTCCTCACCTTCCATTTCAAAGATTCGGCTGTATGATCGGGATTCAGACAAGGAGGAATTTCTTTCACATCTGGGGCTAGGGCTTGGTGATCGATGTTGCCTATTTCATGCTTGGCCAGTGCTACGGTTGTTCAGTGAATTATCATCGCCTGATCGATAGATCGTTGAATATCTAGAACGGGAGGCGCGGTAAGATATGCCGGATTGACAACGGTGAGATGCTATATTAAATGAGCATTATTCTCATTCATGATTCTCATCTGTTCGGCCATACCATGTATCTCACGGTGGAGCCTTTCTAGATCCTGAGTTTGACTGGTATTGGCCATTGGAAGAGCTGTATAATTTAAATAGCTGCTGGCACTTGGTCTAGGTATCAAACGGTTGCGTAAGTACATAAAAAATCGAGAACTATCGATAACACAGACGGCGCCAAATTGTTGTGGTAGAAATCTTGGCGAGTAATCAACAGCCAGAATTGCTCTTTTCACCTCAGCACTAGACCTAGGCAATTATTTGGGTGACCTGCACAAACTATGAACAAACATGATCGACCGGGGTGAGGCCGCTCAAAATCCCTCTAGCATGGAGATCAGACTAAGGCAAAAATAAACCGAATAGAAAATATATGTAGGTTCAATCATAATTTGTGAGCGTACATTTTTGTTATGGGGGAGCGGCTTTTATATAGATAGGGGAGGCTGAAAATTCATGTGAGGATAATCATGAGTGATTTCTGGATAGCCATGTTTGGGAAGTATATCCCTGAAAAGTAGGATAGATAATAGGAGATTGTCATACGAAGAGCAACATGTAATCATAGGAATCGTGATGGACATTATCTTTCGATAGAGGTGGAATTCTCGTGGAGACGGACTCTGATCAGCTGGAGTAACCAAAAAGGATTCTTATGTAGGTGGAGTCCTTGTGGAGATAGAGCTCTCCTAGAAATGGTCTTTAGTATTGCGACATAGTTAACCTCGCCTGATTGTGAGCTGGAGAAAGGCGGATATACACTAGTGAAGTGATCCCTTGGCGATTACACGATGGGCGACCAGGACTATATCGGTGTTGCGGTGACATGATCGGTTTACTGTAGATAAGTGATTATTTTACCTATATCACATATAATCACGCCATAGATCTAGTATATATGCATTAATAAGATAAGCAATACTATTAAGAATACTATGCACATATATATTTTGTGTCAACTAGCATCGTGTGCATATATGAATACTAAGCACATACATGATACAACATTGACGTCATCAAATATCATCAAAATAAACATTGAACCAACACAATAATAAGTCAATTTTTTGCCGTGTTTTTGTCCTTTCATATTTAAATTTTTCTAAATATTTTTATAAGTTTTAATTACTTTTTTGGCTTCTTTAATAGATTAAAAAGTAATTTTCTGACAAAAAATAAAAAAATTACTAAAAATAACAAGAAAAAATAATTCAAAAAAATTGAACTTATGATTTTAAACTAAGTGGAACCCTATCATCCATCAATAAATAGAAACAACTTCGTACTTATCTATTTGACTATAGAAATTTGTAAGGTT
>BRYE01000009.1:9719718-9722218 GCA_030159115.1 Actinidia arguta var. hypoleuca | reverse complement strand
TAGGGTTTCAAAGTATTTTGGATTTGTTTTCTCTCTTTTGTTGTTTTTGAGATTATTGATAGTGATTCCTCATCTATGGGATGTTCACTCATTATTGGAGGGTGAGAATGACCTTGATCTGGTTGTTTGAGTAGTTAGAAATAGTATTGGGTTTGGGTGTGTTATAGTGGGCAGTTATTTGTGTGAGTCGTTAGTGTTTCTTGGTTGTTGTCTATTGGACCAGTCACTGCTTGACTGGTGCATCTGATTTCTTGTTTTATTAGTGTATATGCCTTTGTCTCATGACTCTTACACCATAAAAACAAAAGGGACCCCAAACCCCCACTTCTCGTCGTTCCTCAGGTTTACCCAGTAAACAACAGGGCACTAAATCTATTGGCTCTCATTCTCAGTCTGTCACATTTGATGCCTATGGCTCTCATTAACGAGGAGACTTTTCATCCCCGATTGTCTCTAAGTTTAGGCCTAACTCTGAGGTTGAGTCGCGTTTTAATTGTTCTTTCAAATCATGTCCAACGTTTGTCTCCCGGGAAGTTATGCTTGATGAGTTCTTTGAGACTCTTATTAGTACTTATTTTTCTAAATGGGGTTGAAAATGTTTTTCAGTTTCTAATGGGTTTGTTTGCCTAGAACTTGTCCGAGAGTTCTTTGCAAATATCCATTCCTCGCATAAGGATGAAGGGACTCTAAAGTCACATGTTCATGGCATGTATCTTGATTTCTCTATCTTTGATATTTGCTCCTTCTATAACATTCAACGTCTTGACCCCGAGATTGTAGGATTTCCTTACCCTTCTTCTACGAGTGGGCCTTCCTTGAAATCCTTGACCCAATTGCTGTTGGCTAATGAAGGTCATTGGCTTGTTGGTCCTTCGAGTCACTTAAAGCAAAAGGGGTTGAAGGATGTGTTTCGTGTCCTTAATCACGTGGTATGTGATCTTTTTCTGTGCACGTCTCATGTTAGTGAGATTGACGAGACTCGTGCCTCGACTTATGCATGTCATTGCCTCTAATTTGGCAGTAGATGTGAGTCGGCATATTTTTAATCTCATTCTTGAAGCCTCATTGGATAATTATTCATGAGCCTATCTACCCTACGGGCTCTTAATTAATGGATTCTAGCTCGCCATCTCGTTGGTAAACCCATTTCCAAACATACTCTAAGGATGAGTAATGCACATCTCGGTGTTGCTCCTCCTCCTCCTCCTCCTCATCTTCGGACTCATGATGTGGACCTTAACCACTCTAATGATGAGGCTCCTCCAATTGTCACTAATGCTCGTCTACCTCCACTGCTCTTCCTGCTCCTGCTTCAACTTCCTCGATTGTTGCTGCCATTGCAGCTCTCTCCGCTCAGATGACTGCTATTCATACGGATTTGGTGGAGCGCATTAGGTTGGCTAATGAGTGCATTGATTTGATTGTGGAGCGTCAAACACATGATACTGTCTCCATCCATGACACACTTTCGGCTTTGTCTAGCAGGTATACTGAGTTTATCACCAATGTGAATGATTTCATTAGGAGTATTCGTCGTCGGTAAATCTGGCTTATGTATTTGTGGTGGCTGGACTTATTTAGGAAATCTGTTTATTTGAAACTTTATGGATTTTTCTTCTTTAGTTTTTCGTTGGATACTTTATAAATATTTTGCTTGTTGAGGCCTTAGTTTTGTTTTTGAATGTTGGAAGTTTGGTTCTTTTGGATATGTATATCTTGGTTATTGGCTTATATTTCTTCATATCTTTGTTTTCTCGTGCTTTCTTTGTCAATTTATTCCAAAAAGGGGGAGAGTAGTCATTTTATTCACTTGATTGGATTGGTTATTTTCTTGTGATCTCACTTATATATTATTTTTTTATCTCTCTCTTGCACTTAATCGGATTGATTGTTTTTTTTGTACTTGTGATTGGAATTTCATTATAATTTTTTTTTATTTCCCTGTAATGAGTAGTAGCATAGGGTTTTGATCCCGAAATTGCTAAAGGGGGAGATTGTAAGGTTATGTCATTGGAAAAATTTGTTGACACGTCTTATTTGATATAATTGGGGGATTTAGTTTATCAATCACAAGCATTCAGAAAGATTTTCAAGTATATTCATGCAAGCTCGTGCTACGAGAAACTAGTATAATACATCATGGATGATAAAGGGGACTTCGAGGGACTTCGAGGGATTTCAAGAGCAAAAATAGTGGGTTGTAATTTAATTAAGACCTCGAGGGTACCTCGAGGGATGTAGAGGGATCTCGAGTGAAAATACAAAGAGCTAGCAAAAATTTGTGATAAGCTCGCAGGAAGTCGAGGGATCTCGAGGTTAAATATTGAGAGCTAGCAAAAACCTGTGATGAGCTTACGGGATCCTCGCGGGATTTTGCGGGAGCAAGACGGGCCAAATTTGCAACCTCAAAAATCACGCTCCTAGGATTTTTGCACCTATAAAAAGCCCAACACATTTTCCTATACGATATCTGAGCCGCCTCCTTCATAAAACCATAGAG
>BRYE01000009.1:9707218-9709718 GCA_030159115.1 Actinidia arguta var. hypoleuca | reverse complement strand
TTCTCTTTCGCATTCTCATAAGTCTCCTTTGCCCGATCAGTGATTCTCTCATTTTCTGACTTATCACCATCTGTGGCTTTAGCTTCATCATAAGCCTCGTATGATTTGTCTCTCCCACGGGACATTACTCCTGCTGTTGAATCTTTAGCATCAGCTATTCTATCTGAAGCCATTTTAGTCGCTTTATCAGCCCTATCAGAAGCATAATTGTAGGTATCAGACGCTCTATCTCTCCTGGGTGCCATTGCTCCACCTAGTGTCTCCTTGGCAAACTCGTAGGTCTGCTTCGCCTGATCGGTCATGCTTTCCTTGGCTGACGTGTATGCATCGTCATCAGTGACATTTGCATCTTTGTAAGCACCGTAAGCTTTGTCTTTCCCATGGGACATTGCTCCCTCGATTGAATCTTTGGCATCACCGACCCTGTCCGGAGCCATTTTTACAGCTTTGCCTGTCCTATCAGAAGCATAATTGTAAGCATCGGAAGCTCTCTCTCTCCCGTGTGACATTACTCCAACCAGTGTCTCCTTGGCATCACCAGCCATATCATTCATGGCTTGATTCGTCTTTTCAGAAGCGGAATTGTAAGCATTGTAAGCTTTAGCTTTCCCGTGTGAGATTGTTCCTTCCATTGTGTCTCAAGCATCACTGGCCATGTCAGAAGCCTTGTTCACTGCTCGATCTGCCTTCTCATAAGCAAAGTCCTTTGCATTGGCAAGTTTCTCTGCAGCCAATTTGGCTGCATCACCAGCCTGTTGAGAAGCATATTTTGATGCCTCTGCAAGAAAAATAAAACTGTTACGAAAAACGGATTACACAAGTAAAAAAAATTTAAACTAGAAAAAAGAAAGCGACAATCACCGGATGCAGCAGAATTCATCGCCTCTGTGGGTTTTTACGCAGCATCCCCAGGTTTGTCCATGATCCTGTGAGCTGTCTCTTTTGCATCCTCTTGATAAAATCCAAATCCCCTGAAAGCATCATCCAATGATATAATTCCAGCTACACACATTATAAAGATACTAAGACTAACAACTTGAAAGTTAGGCCTCGCCACTGAAAGTTATCTTGATCAATTAAGAGGCATTGAAGACGTCAATGAGAAAGCATAACAGAGTTACAGATGCATATTGGATTTTACTTTGGCCAGTACATAACATATTACGATGGCCTTAAAAAGACTAATACCTGCCCCTAATGACATGATATACCAATCGAGTTTCCAATAACTTAGAACATGCCACCCCCTAACCCATTTACCTACTCTTCCTTTTCCAAAAGGAAACTTGCTGCACGTTAAGTTTTGAACACGGTCTTACCACCATGGGCTTGGACTGCATAACTAAAATTTACGAGTTTGCGGCCTAAAAAATATTCTCAAAGGATGTATTAATCTTTTTCTTCTCTATAGATCTGATAGACATGATGATAAATCTATCTTAGCTCAATTTGTTCAAGTTTCAAAGACGAAGTATAAATGATCATTACAAACATGTAGTGCTACACCTAAAAGGTGGCCAATATAGGAGAAGAGCTTTGGAACAAGATAAACCTGAGCAGGTTCCTCCATGAAAATCCCAACTGAACCCAGCCGACTGTTCGGCTTGGATTTGGCAGTGTGCTTGAGTTTCGGTTTCAAATCATTTTTCTTAATCACGTTTGTCAACAATACAATACCTATTCATTACATAGGCAAAGCAAGGGCTTCTTCATTGGGCGGGGGAGGGCAAAATATACTAAGATGGACCTAACCGTTTTTGGGTCTAGCTTGCATTGCCAATTGAGGAACAATATGACAGCCCAAGCCTAACCCAGCCTGTTTTAGGCTAATTTAAACATCCCAAAGTCGCTCTCCCCAATCTTCTATTGGCTACTCTCGGTTTTCTAGATTTTCAGTTTTACTTGCCGTTTATTATTATTCAATAAAAGATTAACACCATGTCAAAACTCGTACATAAGAACCATAGAGATAGATAGATAGATAGATAGATAATTTTTGGGGACCCCTTGGTCCACCCTTCCTTTCCTATCCATGAAGTAAGATCAACTTGCACAGATATATACCACTGTCACTCTTGGGGTAATTACCAAGGGTGACTCGTTTGGAGTCTGAAAATGATTATTCAACAGTTCTGTTTTCAATAAACCCTTTGGTGTAAACAAAAGTTGAAAGACAAATACGCCGTTCAGTGTAAACAATTCCCTATTTGTTATCAATCAATATATAAAATCGTTTCAGCCACGTCATGATTAACCACGTATTGCAAGTTCTACATTTAACATCTAAGGTTATGTTTGGATCAAAGATTTGGCAAGGAAAAGGAAAAGGAAATAGAAAAGATAGCTTATCCAAACGTTTCGAACGGTTAACTTTTCTGTTTTCATTTCCTTTTTCCTCACTAAATGCTTGATCCATATATAGCCTAATGTCATAGGATGAGTAATCCTATTAACAGATTCCATAAATCTCATGTTTTGTGGCAGTGATTATTCACCAAAC
>BRYE01000009.1:9657218-9679718 GCA_030159115.1 Actinidia arguta var. hypoleuca | reverse complement strand
GTTTCTGGCATTATGCATTAGAGTCGTTCGTGAGAGAGCAACACTGCTTTTTGGTCGCCGAGCATACATAAATTGTGCTAATTTCTGTGAGCGTAATCGTTGCATCCTGAGAGACAAACGCCAATCAGCCGTAAGCACCAGTGACAGCGAATTCTGTCTTAAGGAAACAGTGTTGAATGCTGGCATCGATCAACTTATGTTATTTTTATCATTTATTGTTTATTGTCTATTACATAGTATTTATTGCTTTCGATTATAGATTTATTTTCCACATCTAAATTCAGCAGATTTACTGAATTATTTTTTAACAACTCTAGCACCTTCTCTATAACCGCATAAAGAAATATCAGACCCAGATTAGTAAGTTTTACCCCTATGCCTCAATAGCATGGCATTAAAAATAACCTTAAAAAAAAAACTTAATTCCTTGGCCCATGCAACTATGTTATTTGTGTGCGTGAGTTATAAATGAAACAATTTCACAGTCCTAAAGAAAATTGAAATTAATTCTCTACCTTTTTCCTTTTCCTTTGCTACAAGTCATTGCCTGTCACATGCATAAAGAGAAATCTCAGTTGCACTGCTCTTTTCCTTTTCCTTTTCCTTTTCCTTTTCCTTTCCCTTTCATATGAGTCATTGCACGTCACATGCATAATGTGAAATCTCAATTGCAAGGATAATGAACATTGTTGTGCTCAAAATGAATCACCGATCACACACACACAAGACAATAGAAATTTACGTGATTCGGTCAATAATGTTTACGTCCACGGAGAGAAATCAATAATCCACTAATCGAACGAATGGATTACAAAAGGAGGAGACACAACCTCTCAACTCACACTGATGCAGATAGTGTAGCCCTAGCATAAATGGAGCACCGAGATAAATTTGGGCTCGGGCCAAAGTCATCCAAACTAGGCCGGAAGACTCTAGTTTGATAGGAACCGGCCCAATGAGCAATACTCACGGATTTTCCATGATGCACGTCGGATTTTGGATAAATTTTATCGTTTAAGCCTCGGAAATGGTCATTTTATCATTTTAGAAAAGTTTAATTTCCTTAATAAATTAGTCCATATAATTCCGATTTAAGCTAGATTTTTTGGGTATGTTTCTTTAGTTGTCTAAATTCTAGATTTGGTCTTAATTTAATTTTTTTCTTTTTTGGTAATTTTCTAATTTTCGGGTTTAATTTTGATAATTAGGGTTTTAGGGCTTATAAATATTGTAAGGACTTTCGTCCTAAGCAGCTTTTTGATTAATAAGATTATAGAATGTTTTAGAGAACTAGTTTCTCGTATTGTGTTGTGAGTGTTTGCTTGGATTAGCTTTCACCCATCACGTTTTTCTCTGCATCAGTTGGTATCAGAGACGATCATGGTTCGCAGTGGTGCTGCAAATCGAGGCCAAGTAAGAGGTGC
The DNA here is from genome assembly GCA_030159115.1 of Actinidia arguta var. hypoleuca. Classification (NCBI taxonomy): domain Eukaryota; kingdom Viridiplantae; phylum Streptophyta; class Magnoliopsida; order Ericales; family Actinidiaceae; genus Actinidia; species Actinidia arguta. Next base: position 9,678,294 of record BRYE01000009.1, on the reverse strand, counting down.
TTGTATGGCTAACCTCGTGGATGTTTACGATCGTGACCACGCTAGATGCGATGCGACCACTGAAGAGCGATTCCAACTATTAGAGCAACAATTAACGCAACTAAAGGAGACTATGCTTGGCTTAGTTTGCTGTCTTGCAAGTTAGACGCTAGCCTCGCCAACATCCAAGAAGCCGTGCTCCAGAGGAGGAAGTTTCTGATGATGATGCCTTCAATCCTTTTGGTGATTACCCGCTAAGGGGAAGGATGGAACAAGGATTTATCCCAAACAACCGTGATTCACATTGGGAGGTTGGGTTGAAGATAGACATACCAGAATTCCATGGAGGGTTGGCAACAGAAGATTTCTTGGACTGGGTCAATGTTATGGAGGACATTATGGAGTTTAAAAAAGTGCCCGAGGGAAAGAGGGTACCTTTAGTGGCTACCAAATTCCGAGGTAGGGCGGTTGCATGGTCGCAACAAACCAAACTCACCAAAAATTGATAAGGAAAATAGAAAATCAGTTCGTGGGAGAAATTGAAGAAGCGCATGAGGACTGCTTTCTTACCTCATAACTACTCCCGTAAGATATACTAAAGGTTAGCGCACAGTGGATGACTATACCACTTAGTTCCATCAGTTGGTAGCCCAGAATTATTTGGTAGAGACAAAGGAGCATTTGGTGTCGCGTTATATTGGAGGTCTGTGTCCATAGTTTTAAGATACCTTGAACCTATTTGACCTATATTCCATCTCGGATGCACATCAATGGGCTCTACAATTAGAGAAGCAATTCAATCACAGATTTGGTCCCAATAATTGGAGCACTACAAACCAAATAGGAACCAGCACATAACCCGATAGGATAGTGAGCACGTAGACAGCAACAACAAAACCTACTGGTACAAAGTTTAAGTCATGTACTTTAAATTCTTTTTTAAGTGTTACAAGTGTGGGGAGCCGGGACATCGTGCTGCAGAATGTAGAAAGGGAGAACGCTAGGGAAAGAATTTGTTCAAGGAGATAGAAAAGGAGGCAGAAGAATGGAATGGTGAACCTGATCTGACTACAGAATTTGAGGAACTTGCCAATCTCGAGTTAAAGGAATTTGTTATAGGAGATTACAGTCCTTTGTTAGTGGTCCACCGAGCCTATTTTACACCCAAGAAGGTGGAAAAAGATGTATGGCTTCGCAACAATATTCTTCAGTCTACCTGCACTATCAGCGGTAAAGTGTGTTGCCTCGTCATTGATTCAAGAAGTTATGAAAACGTGATTTTTAAAGCGGCAATGCAGAAGTTGGGGTTGAAAACAAAGCAACACCCTTCACCCCACAAGCTGGCATGGTCAAAGAAAGGTAACTATGTTAAAGTTTTCAAGCATTGTCTAATTTTCATTCTCTGTAGGACCTAAGTATAAAGATCAGGCATGGTGTGATGTTGTGACAATGGATGCATGCCACTTGTTACTGGGTAAACCATCGTTGTATGATAGGAGAGTGATACATGATGGACGTGCAAGTACATATAGCCTACTGTTCAATACCACCAAAATTGTGTTACTGCTGACTAAGGAGGATACACCCAAACCACAAGCTGGGGAGGCTACCACTCTACTGACTTGAACACAGTTTGAGGAGGAATTGACTCTAACCCAAACTACCTATGTCCTGACTAGGAAAAAAGAGCAGAAAACAGTCAAAGATGTCCCGAAGACCATCCAACCTTTGCTGGAAGAATTTTGAGATGTTTTCCCTACTGACTTGCCTAATAGTTTACTGCCACTAAGAGATATACAGCACCAAATTGACTTGGTTCCAGGTTCCGACCTACCAAACCGACCTCACTACAGGATGAGTTCAATAGAGCATGAAGAGCTTAAACGATAGGTCAAGAAGTTATTGTCCAAGGGATTTGTCCAGGAGAGCCTCAGTCCTTGTACAGTTCCAGCCTTGCTGACTCCGAATAAAGATAACTCATGGAGGATGTGTGTGGAAAGTCGGGCTATAAATAAAATCACAATCAAGTACAGCTTTCCTATCCCTTAGATTGGAGGATCTTTTGGATCAGGTGACAGGTGCACAAGTGTTCAACAAATTGGATCTCAATAATGGGTAACACCAAATTCAGATAAGACCCGAAAATGAGTAGAAGATAGCCTTCACGACACGATCTCAATTACTTGATTCCCAGTAATTTTGTCCTGTCTTCAGATCATGAGGTGTTGAATCACATTAATAGTCAAGGGAAACTATCTGATAGACATGCTAAGTGGGCTGCATATATCCAATAGTTCTCCTTTATTCTAAAGCATACATCCGAGACCTTAAACCGAATAGCTGATGCCTTGAGTAGACGAGCTTCTTTCCTTACTCTTATGTGTACCAAGGTACTCGATTTTGATTCATTCCATGATATGTTATCTGCTGATCCTTTCTTTTCTGGCGTGCTTGATGATATAGCAATAGGTAACCACTCAGAATTCCATGTTCAAGATGAATTTCTATTCAAAGGCAATTAATTATGAGTTCCAGATTCTAGCTTGTTGTGCTCAAAATAAATCACTGATCACACACACAAAAGACAATAGAAATTTACGTGGTACGGCCAATAATGCCTTCATCCACGGAGAGAAATTAATAATCCACTAATCGAACAAATGGATTACAAAAGGAGGAGACGCACCCTCTCAACTCACACTCTCTCACATTATCTCTCTGTCTTGTCTCTCACTCTCAACTCACAGCATACCGCTCTCAGCCCTTAGCACACTGTACACAAAATCTCAACATCGTGCCCTTCCTTTTATAGACCAAGGGAAGGAGGTGGTAGACTTTCAATGTGAAACTTAATTATTATCCTATTCTAATTAGAAAATAATAAAAGATAATCCCTCTCAAGAGTTCTAGACAACTCGAGAGTTTCACTCTCACATGAACACTCCATGTGAGCCAACCGAGCTTGGACTTGGACTCATTCAAGTGGTTTGGACTCGATAAACATGACCAATCATTTAAATAAATCTGAAAAGTATTTTCCTTCACTCATCTATCACTATGTCCCAAGTTTGCTATATTGAAATGGGAAGGAAGTACAGCCCAATTTATAAGAGGTAGTGTGCCCAAATTCCAGGGTAAACCCATCATGACCCTAGATCTGGAGAGACTACGCCAAACAATTCAGGCAAAAATAGGAACAAGAACGCCCAAAGGTTCATGGGAAGTAAGAAATTAGAAAGAAACACACATGTTTCTTTTATTGTACTAAAAATGCTATCTACTGTTACATACCACATAAATTTGAGGTATTCCTCTGTCTCATTCGACTTCTCTCTCGTCATTTTCTAATGGCCCACCGACATATAAAATATAGAGAAGCAAAGTTTTAAATCACGGTATAAGTATTGACATTATGGTCCTATATCAGCTAATATTTACTAAAAAATGGGTATCAAATGGCCAAAATCCCAATAAGTAATGTATCGATCGATATTTTGAATCCTGCAGAAAAGACGTTATCATCATACAAGTCATTGTTGTTGCTATTTCCAAAGGGGAAAGAAAATGAAGCATGACACCTGTCTCTCTCTCTTCAACACCCCCAGATCCCCCACCCTGGGGGGCGCGGTGTCTATCCATTCAAAACACATTTTGAGATGAAAAAACTAAGATTTGAGACCATAGCTTTCTTTATTTAGATGTCTCGTTACTTGTCGAATTGTACATTGATGAGATCAATCTTGCTGGAGTTCTCATCGCTAGGATTTAGATCAATTCAAGTGAATCATGGTAACTTCAAACCATTCAAGAAATCTCTACCAAAATCAAGGTATATATTGGTTTATTAAATTTATAGAGTTTGGGAATGGGAAGATACCCTTCCTGAGTATCAGAAAAAGGCAGGGAGGAACCCCTTCCTTCGCAGCCTCGGGATATGTTTGGTTGGGGAGGAGGGGTTGAGTATTCCCATCACATACTTGATGAGTTTTAGGTCTAGATTGGTTAATTATCCCAATAAACAATGCTACAATAACACGTAACCCCTCTTGGGTGGCAACGAACCAAACAATTGTTAATACCAAACCAAACCAACCCTTGTCCCAATCAATTGGGATCGGCTACAACTGTTAATAAAAAACAAAAATATTGAATACGTGATATATTAATCTAACCATATAAATTATACAAAGTTATATTTTTCATGGCATAAATGAACACTGAACAGAATACAATGGGGAGGACAATATGCAAACCTGGTAGTATAAACTCCGGCAGCAAATGTTGTAGCTCCTCCAACGGTAATAAACAACTTACTCATGTTAGTCAAGAAAACCATCAACCCACCTACATATTGCAGTTAAGAAACACTTGTTAGAAAGATATGCCCTTGGCTTTTTCCCAAATGATATTAATGAGATTAAAAAAACTATTATGTCATACAATGCTAACAGTAAAATGAAACCGTGTCATGTTAATGGATGTGCTAATGTTTAAATTTTTAGACCAATACAAATTATAGCAGTTGGGGGTGTACTTCAATCACATGAATGTGAAACCAACTAACTGATACTAATGCTGTGCAAGGAAACAAATATTGCCGTAATTTCAATGAATAATTTCCCACACATTTCATTGAAAAGAATTTTATGTTATATAAACAATGGTTAAGAAGCTAATTTAGAAAATATACAAACAGTAAGGCTAAATCTATGCTACTGTTATAATGTACAGCTATAGAATTCAAACTTAGAATCATCTTCAAATATAGAATTAATGACAGAATATGCTTTGTTTTGGTTTGAGTAGAATCAACACATGCTTCCCTTATATGCCCTCGCAAGATTGAGCTTCCATCGGCAAGACCAATCTTGTTGCGTAGTAATTCCCTGCACTATTTTGACAATGGCTTCGTTAACAGATCAGTTACTTGGTCTTGAGTATGGACATGTCTGACTTGGATGCTTCCTTTTTTTACTAAGTCACGCACAAAGTGAAGATCAATTTGAATGTGTTTCATGCGCGAATGATTTACTGGGTTAAAATTGAGATGTGTGTCTCCTAGATTGTCACATAACAGCTGGGGAGATTCTTTGAATGGAAATGCTAGTTCTTTGAAAATAGTGGACAGCCACATTGTCGCCGCATTTGCTAGTGCCCGGTATTCAACCTCTGTTGTGGATCGTGCAACTGCTCTTTGTTTCTTTGAGCTCCAAGAAATGGGATTAGATCCTAAAAAATTGATATATGCAGAGGTTGATGTGCGATCATCAATATTTCCAGCGCAATCGGCATCGGAGTATGTCCTTAATACCAGAGTTCCAACTTTGTTGATCTGAATACCATAAAATGGTTTGTTTTAAGTAGCGGATGAGCCTTTTAGCTGTTGTCCAGTGATTTGTAGTCGGCTTGTGAATAAATTGAGAGAGTTTGTTGACTACAAATGAGATGTCTTGACGCGTCAAGGAAAAGTATTGAAGGCTGCCAGTGATTCTACGAAACTCTGAGTTGTCCACAGCAGCAGTGCCATCAACTAATTGAAGGGATTGAATTTTAGAGAGAGGTGTTGAGACATCTTTTGCACCACTCATACTTATGTTGGCTAAAAGTTCACGAACATATTTATGTTATGATAGGAATAATCTTGCCCAGGTAGGACTTTAATCCCTAAGAAAAAATGAAGAGAACCCATATCTTCGAGAGAAAACATGTCACCCAACTGCTTAATAATGGAGGCCACAACGTAAACCAAAAAATAACAAAGATTTGATCCTTGGTTGTAAATGAAGAGAGAGGAATCTGCCTTGGAATTGTGAAAACCCAACTGAAGATTGATATTTTTGAGTGCTGTGTACCAAGCCCGTGGGGCTTGTTTAAGCCCATAGATCGCCTTTTTTAACCTGCAAACATGAATAGGTTTGGACAAATCTTTGAGCCCGGGGGTTGCGACATAAACACAATCTTAGTTAATTCATCATTTAGAAAGGCATTGTTGACATCCATTTGCCTTAAATCCCATCCATTCATGACTACAACAGATAAGACAACTTTAATAGTTGCTACTTTAACTACAGGGCTAAAGATTTCTTTGTAATCAACACTAGGACGTTGATTATAACCCTTAGCAACTAGACGGGTTTTGAATCTGTCCACTGAACCATCAGCTTTCCTTTTTATTCAGAATACCTACTTACAACCCACTAGCTTACAGTTTGAAGGAGGTAAAATTAGGTCCCAAGTCCCGTGTTTTGTTAGAGCAGTAAGCTCATTGGAAATGGCCTCACGCTAGTGAGTTTGAGATATGGCTTGGCTCACACTCATTGGTTCAATGGTATGGGGAATAGGATATTTGGACACGGTATGGATTTGTTTGGGTTTTAAAATTTGGTTCATTGATCTTGTGGTCATGTTATGAGTGCGTTGGGGAGGATTATTTGTTCGGGAGGATTTGTGCAATTCGGGTTTGGGGGATTATGATCTGGACTTGGATTTGTATCAATAGAACAATCATGAGGCTGTGATTGCAAATTTAAAGAAGAACCAGTCCGATTGTCATGTAAAGGAGGATTTGAATGGGTGGTGTTGTGACCTAGGATTTGCAAACAATCATGAAGTAAAGAAGCAAGAAGGGTTCTAAAATTACCTAAGGAGGACGCAACAATGGCAAGGGAACCGTACGGATGCAATGATGAGGTTGGCGCACCGAATAACGTTGATGAAGACACAATAGACTCTTGAGCATCGAAGAAGAGGGGAAGAGGTTCTCGAGTGTTCTGGTTTGTCATGGAAGGCACAGATTTGGACGAGTTGGAATGTTGTTGATTTTCATCGAACAACACGTGCTGTGAGATGAAGAATTTTTTTGTTTGCGGTTCAAAACACTTGTATGCATTTGGGGTTAGGGAATACCTGAGAAAAAATGCATGCTTTGGATTTGGGTTGCATTTTATTTGAGTTATAGGGCCCTGTGAGAGGGTAACAAATACACCCAATTTTTTTTAATTTTAAATAATTTGGTGTCTGACCAAAAAGGACTTCAAAAAGTGATTTTTCTTGGAGAAGATGTGTGGGTTGTCTGTTTATGAGATAAGATGATTTTTGAAAGGCATATGGCCAACACGAGTAATCAAGATTGGCATCATGAAGAAGTGTAAGGCCCACTTCAACTAGATAACGGTGACTATGTTCAGAGATACCATTTTGTTGTGGGGTGTGTGGAGCAGTGGTATAGTGAGTTAAGCCATGAAGCAATAGATATGATTTTAAAGCAATGAACTCACCACTATTGTCGGAGTATAGTGTTTTGATAGGTTTCTGAAAACGGGTTTCAATAAACTTTTTGAAATGCGGGAAAATATTAAAAATACCGGATTTAGTGACCATTGGATAAAACTATGAATATTTTGTATAATGATCAACAAAATAAGGTAATATTGTGATACATCAATTCCAGTATAACTAGCGGGCCCCCACACATCCATGTAAATAAGTTCAAGTGGCTCATGACTTTGGAGACTAGTGACACAATTATTGATGTGCTTTATGAATAGAACATGAACAACATAATGAAGACAAATTTTTGTTCGATGAAATAGGAGGAGAAAAATTCTTGACAAGATGATGGACAATTTTGAAGAGAATGATGCCCAAGACGCTTATGCCATCCATTAATAAAAGTCCGTTCATGCACAATAGCACCCTTTTTGGGTGAGGACGCCACTGTTGATTCTGGGAAGGTGTAGATGTCATTGTTACATGTTCCTCTTAGTAGGATCGCCCCCGTGATCTTGTCCTTCACAAGGAAATGAAAAGGATGAAATTCAACAAACACATTATTTTGTTTGGTGAGATGATGAACTGATATTAAATTTTTGTAAAGGTTTGTAACACAAAGAGTATCACACAATGTAAAAGTTCGGTGAGGAGAGTGCAAAGCCAAAGAACCAACGTGTGAGACTACCAAACTTGAATCATTACCGAGAATTACTTTGTCAGCTCCATTATATTCAGAATGAATAGATAAATTGGAAAGATCACCCATGATATTATGGGAAGTGGCCGAATCAAGTAACCAATTTTTGTCCTTTCTAGTAGAGGTTGTAGCACAATTGATGGAGACATTCTGTGAATGGAATTAAGGACAGGACTTGGCAATGTGGATCAATTGGTCATAAATTTGGCATTTGGGCTAGTAACGCCGATTGGAATTGTTGGGCCTACAAGAGTTGTTATTGGAGTGACGTCCATCCCGTTGGGCTCCATTTGAGGTTCAGCCTGGGCTGGAAACTTAAGGACCACGTTGAGTACCACATTGCTTGGAAGACCACGGGTGACTCCTCCCTTGCGCAGACTGCTTCGTCTTCGTGTAATTAGCAGAAGCAACCAGGTGTTGCGTTACAGCTTCTAGGTGCCTCAAATACGCCTCATGTCCAACCAAAAGATCTTGCAACTCCTTAAAGGCCAGTGATGATTGCCGGGCTCGAATAGGCGCTACAATTTCTCGAACATCTGGACCTAAACCATTCAATACATAAAAGGGTTAGGTCATCATCCAAAATTGAATGATCAATAATGGCTATTTCATCAACCAAGGCCTTCACAGCGTGGAGATAGTCTGTGATCGACCGATTTCCATGCTGGATTAAGGTGAGTTCCTCCTTTAACTGCATAGCACGAGTTTTTGATCGGCTAGCATATAAAGTTTGTAGCTTCTTCCAAGCTTCATGAGAGGTCTTTGCCGTACTAATAAATGGTGTGATTAAAGGAGATGTGGAGGCTAGAATAGCACTCAAGATAAGTTTATCCTGTCGGACCCAGTGGGTCTTGCGTAGCTCATCAAAGGTGATACCAACGGAAGAGGGACACTGAAGGGTGCCTTCGACATAGTCGAGTAAATCGTAACCAATGAGGAGTGCTTTAAATCGAGCACGCCATTGAGGAAAGGTGGAAGGAGTTTAATTTTTCATTGATTTGGGCAGTGATATTGAGAGCAATGAGGGGTTTATCAGCTACGGAAGGAGGTTGGGTGTTGAGGTTAAAGTTTGGATTTTGATCAAAGGAGGAAGACATTGTGGTGACTTGGATCAGTGGCTTGTTAGAGATCGGCTCTTCTGATACCATGTAAGAAAAAAATATTACCATAATTTCAATGAATAATTTCCCACACATTTCACTGATAAGAATTTTATGTTATATACACAATGGTTGAGAAGCTAATTTAGGAAATATACAAATAGTAAGGCTAAATCTATGCTACTGTTACAATGTACAACTATAGAATTAATGATAGAATATTTGACACGATTTTAAGCTAGACTGCTCTATTTTGGTTTGAGTAGGATCCACGCATACTTCCCCCATATGCTGCACATCAGAACAAGTCAAGCACACAACCAAGGTTAAAACAAATCCCAATTACAAAAGTCAACATGATTGAGCTCTAGGAAAATGCCTTTTGAGTAGGCAACATGATGTCGTCAAAAGCCAAAATGAGTGAATCATGGCTCAGATTTTGAGGTTTGATGGGTTAAAAAGCAAGACATAACTAGACATCTGTATCCCATACAGTTATAAATGCACCCTAAAATGCAGCACAATTATAATCTTAATACAAGAAAAACAATTATTGTAGAACCAATTTGTAAGACTTGTAATCAAATATAAGAGAATATCAAAGCATGGTTATGCGCTCCATACCTTCAATGTGACTAAAAATCGTATTAATGGCAGCAAGCCACTTCTTTCTTTCTCCGTTGATACATTCTATAAGCATTCTTCTGTTATGGTCCTCAGTCATGGCCTTCACTCGTATGGTATCATGTTCTATTTTAGCTCTCTCTTTCTCAGTCTGGCATGGCTATGCTTGGATTTGTTCTTCAGTAGCCCTTCTGTCTTGCTCTTCCCGTATGAAGGAGTACTCTTGCATCCTAGCCAGTTCAGCATTATGTCGCCTCTGAGCCTCATGGTCTGTCTGAAAACAATGACAATAATAAATATCATACATTTAATGGTAATTATCTTCTAACATTTTAAGTGTAATGCTATGCCACAATAATAATAAATATGAAAATAAATAAAAGAAAAAAAGAAAGAACTAACTCAACATGTTAAAGTTGTCCAATTCTCAGTTGACGTTGCATTTGAAAGTTGGGGGCAATACATATTGTTGTGGTAAAAATATGGGGAGAACAACCAACAATCAGAATTGCTCAATAAGGAGCTCGGTGTTAACTTTGGTAACCTGCGCAACAAAGCAAATATTATCGACCGAGGTAAGGCCGCTCAAACCCCCTCCGATGTGGAGATAAGATCGAGGTGAACTTGCTAGACAAAGCACAACAAGAAACTTATATCACAATAGCATCAGTGAGAATATGGTTACCCCCTTCCGATAGATGGTGCCTGGCCTTTTATAGATGGAGAGATTATAGACGTGTAAGAAGATCGTTGTGTAATCATCGGGCAACCAAATAAAGAAGCCGTGGCCAAGGATTGTGGCATAATAGGTGGTGAATGCCAAATGAAGATGGTACCACAGCTGTAGGAGACTAGTGGAAATGGAGTCTCATGTTTACCTCATTCTAAAGATGTTGGCGATGTAAATTGCTTAGTAGTAATTAGCAATTTGGGATACTGGGAGGACATGGATGGTGCTTAGGAAACTTGGACATGCTGAGTGATGATCTTGGGAGACACTGGTGACATGTTCACCTCGGACCGAATCATTTTCTCTGGAGCTAACTTTAGTAGCTGAGGATTTCACCTTTCATCAGTTGCCCCTGCTCGAGATGCCGAGGAAAATTACTTGGCATTATCGAGTAACAAATCATGGGGTGATGATGGATGAGGTAAGCATGCAATGATGGCATGCTCTGTAGGGGTGGCACGTGTAGATGCATTAATGGAAGACGGGACCTTTTTTTTGCGTACGGCTGAAACACTATCGGTATGTGGAGCATCATCCAATTATGTCTGTCGAAGTGATCAGATCCTGGCCCTCTACTTCCCCTATAAATAGGAGGCCTCTTCACATCGCGTACTCTTTCGTTTCTTTCAATCGAGAATTATTTAATTTGCTTTGACTTGGTTCTTGCTCACCTCGCCCTTCCAACTCAGCACTTGTTTTAGTTATTCCGTAAGTATTCACCACCTCCCTTTACGATTTGAATCTTTCTTTTATGTTCGGCAACGTTAACGTAAGAGACGTAGAAAATACCCTCCCTTCTTGGATATCTGACTACTTAAGCGAATGTTCTTATATGGATACCGAGGTTACCGAGTATCCCTCCTTTCCTAGGGAGGACTCTCCTAGAAATGAGGGAGATCCTTTAGTGAACATCAGGCTTCCACTTGAGAGATAGCCGAATATAATGACACAGGATGAGCTAGATCATCTTCGGGAGTCGTGCTCTTTCCTGGCTAGGATTTAGATGAGGCTCCCTGAGGCTGATGAGACTATCGCGTCTATTCGCCTGGGCGAGGTGACCTTCTATGAGGCTATCTTTCAAGCAGGTCTGTGTCTCCCCATTCATCCTACACTTAGGAGAATATTGGCCTATTACAATTTTTGTCCCACCCAGTTGCCCCCCAATGTGTGGCAAGTATGTTCTACGCGTTAGTGCTATGGCGATTTAAGAAATTTGCTCTTTCTCTAAGCGATTTTAGACATTTGTTTGCCTAGTTAAGAACCCAAAGGCCATACTCGGGATGGCTATACTTCAAGGCAAGGCCAAAATGTATCTTGATTAGGGGATATCCTAGCAATGTCAATGGATGGAAGAAGAAATTCTTCTTTATTTCGGGGGATAACTGGGAGTTCGCCCATGGACTATCTCGGGAGCTTGGAGTTCTGAAAGTTCTGAGGTCGTGGAACCCCCCATGTTAGCTTTGTAGTTTATTGGCTCATTCTTTTTATATCAATCTTTATTTCATCTAATTTTTAACATTATAACATTTTTAAATCGGTGCTGCAATGTGTTACCTGTCCTAATCGAGTCCGAATAAGAGAGTTCCACCAAATTTTGGGAATCTTAGAGCAGGGATAGTTGTACGTGGTCAAGGATATCCTTCATTTGAAGGCTTTTCTCCAAAGTTTTGCCCTTGACTCGGGAAACATGGCATCTAGTGGAAGGGACAACGTTGAGGAGAAAAATGTTGGCGATGCGGCCCACGTTATGGACAATAAGGGTGAGTAGTGCCTTTCCTGAGGTGACCCCCCTCCCCCCCGAGGTGAACATTCCTAAGATGACTCGGTGGAGTAAGTCAGCACCATTAAGGGAAATCCTGCCTCTCCTCCCCAATCAGATGTTGTTATCAATGCTCAGGGCTAAAATTTGGCCATCTTTCCTTTATTGGGATCCATATAGCTCAAGCTCAAGCTTGAGCTCGAACTAAGAGTCTAGGAGGCCTGGTCCGATTCACGGTTGCCTCCCCAAGATAAGATCAAATGGTATTGCCTTCCTTCCCTTTAAATAGCTTATTATATTTTTTTATTTGATTTCTATTTCTCATTGTAACAATGTAAAAAAAAGGGACTTCAAAAAGCTTGCCCAACTAGCGAAGGCAAAAGGCGAGCCTAGGAAGGGCGTGACCCCACCTAGGAAAAAAGGCATTCACATAGGCGAGAAGCGGGCTCGAGAGGAGGCGTTGGATATCTTTCCTGTGAAGAATAGAAAATAGGTAATGGACGCCAAAAAGAAAAGGCCATTGCCCCCATCTAACAACAAGAAGAAGGGTGCCAAGGCCCTACCAAAGTCCAAGGTCACCTCAGGCCGAGTGACAAACAAGGGCGTGCCAACTTTTGCAGCTCCTAGAGAGAGGACCTTTATCAATCTAGGAGTTGTCTTGGACTCGAAACCCCTTCCCTTGACAATCCTGCTGTGATGGAGAAGCTTCTCTAAGGTGTCGTGCTTCCCGCCGATAAGAAGACAGTGAGTAGGTTAGATCTCGACATGGCAACCACTCGGTTTCTTTACGCTTTTAACCAGGTATTTACTTCTATCCATAGCATGTGTGCACTTGTACATTTATAGTATTCTGTCAAGTTCTTTGTCTTTCGCAAGCGATGGTGTTGGGCTCTTCTCTCACCGACCGAGCTAGAGAAATGAGGGAAGAGGTGATGAGTCATCTATCTGAGACAAGATGACTCATGGTGAATAAGTGTCAAAAGACTTGGAAGGTAGAGTAACTGAGCTAGTGGACGATAAGCACCGCACCGATGAAGAGCTAAAAAAGTTTAAAGAGGACTACGACGTCGCCATCGAGAAGCACGAGAAGGAAATGACTGAGATAAGGAGGAGAGAGGCACTCGCCAAGGCATCAGTAATTAATGAGTGGAAGGGGCGGCTTCCTTGTATTTTGGCAAGAGCTTTGACTTGTGCAAGAAGTAAATCAGCATTCTTCATCCCAACCTCAATATCCATGATCTCCAGATCGATCCCAATCTGGTTGATGAAGATGAGGAAGAAGAGAAGGATGTGCCAGACACAAACTTCCCTTAGTAGTTTTAGTTATCTCGACGTTTCCATGTACATTTTTTTTTACATCCTATAATGGCGACGTTAATGAAAATATTTTTCTCTTCATCACGATGTGTTTGTTGTTGTCTAATGTGAATACTGCTTTAAGTTGGCGACACCACTCAGTAATAATTAAACGATATGACAAAAACAGACTTTGATGACATGCCACTTTGGCGAGCAAAAATCATGGATAAAATAATTTATTAATTTGGCAAGATGCGACTAGTGAATCCGGTGAATAAAATTATCTGACAAACAACTTTTCATGGAATTGGCGAATAAATTAGTGATCTTACACCAACGACAGTAATGCCTTAAAATGCTATTTGAGCAAAACAGTTTGGTAATACCACCTATGAAATTGGCGTTACCTTATCTTGGAGATATATTGAAATTGGCAACATCTCATATTGGTAACATAAATAATTGAAGTTGGTGATGATAACATTAACAGGCAATAATTGAACCGGTGAAAATTGGAAATTGGTGATTTCATTAAAACATCCACAATTATATGGAAATTAGCAATGACAACTAGATAATCGCAATTAGGCAACCTTGACAATGGAATTACTGATAGTACTTCTTTAAATGTTTGTCATTCGAAGGGTGAAGGAGAGCTTTGTCGACCATGTCTTCCAACTAACACGTCCCTAGTCTGGAAAACTTGGTAACTTGTATGGGCCTTCCCACATTGGACCCAATTTTTCGGTGTGAAGTTCCTTTGTGGCTAAAGTGACTTCCCTAAGGACTAAGTCGCCGTGTTGAAACGATATGTGCTTGCCTTTCTATTAAAGTATATGGAGACCTGATGTTTATAGGCAGCATGGTGAATCTCGGCACGTTCTCTTTTCTCGATAAAGAGATTGATGTTAAACCTCAACTCTACCTCATTATTTTCCTTGTCGAAATTCATTGTCCGGAAGCTAGGCATCGCTATCTATATTGGTATGACTAACTTTGTCCTTTATACCCATTGGAATCCTACTCGTCATGTGATAGGCCCATAGTATACTTGGAAGGTCGTCCGCCCATCGCACTTGGATTTCTCTAGCCTTGTCTTTAAGTTTCTCAAGATCGTTCTGTTGGTAACCTCTACTTGTCCGTTTGCCTAGGGGTGACCAGGCGAGGAAAAATGATTAGATATAGCGAGGTCAGAACAAAATGATTTAAATTCGTCATTGTCAAACTCTTTGCGTTGTCAAAGACAATTACCCTTGGGATCCCAAATTGGCATATGATATTTTTCCAAATAAAGTTCTTGAAGTTTCTTTCAGTGATTTTGGCGAGAGATTCTGCCTCTATCTATTTGGTGAAATAATCAATGGCGACAATCAAAAATTTCTTCCACAATGAAGCTTGAGACAGTGGTTCAAGTATATCTATCCCCCATTGGGTGAATGGCCATGGGATGCTCATTGGAACCGTCTTAGTGGGGGAAAGGCGACTTACCAGAGCAAATCTTTAACACTTGTCACACTTTCTAGAGAACACCATTGTATCTCGCTCCATATGGGGCCAAAAATACCCTTTGTGAACTATCTTTTAGTGATCTGGCACCGGAGTGGTTTCCAAAAATGCATTCGTGAATCTCTTTGAGTAATTACTCTATCTCCTCTGGTCGGAGACATCTCAGGAGTGGGCCTGAGAAGGACCTCTTGTATAGTGTTCCATGGAGGAAACAAAATCTGGCTGAGTGATATCAAATTCGTCGTGCCTGGAGTTTGTCAGGTGGTAGCTCCCCAGTTTTGAGGTACGCGGCTATGCCATCCATCCATGCTGGTTCCGTTGTTGTCTGGTAGACGTTGGGTTGGGTTTGGAAAGAATTCATTGATGCTTGGGTTTGGAAAGAATTCAAAAATGCATTCGTGAATCTCTTTGAGTAATTACTCTATCTCCTCTGGTCGGAGACATCTCAGGAGTGGGCCTGAGAAGGACCTCTTGTATAGTGTTCCATGGAGGAAACAAAATCTGGCTGAGTGATATCAAATTCGTCGTGCCTGGAGTTTGTCAGGTGGTAGCTCCCCAGTTTTGAGGTACGCGGCTATGCCATCCATCCATGCTGGTTCCGTTGTTGTCTGGTAGACGTTGGGTTGGGTTTGGAAAGAATTCATTGATGCTTGGGTTTGGAAAGAATTCAAAAATGCATTCGTGAATCTCTTTGAGTAATTACTCTATCTCCTCTGGTCGGAGACATCTCAGGAGTGGGCCTGAGAAGGACCTCTTGTATAGTGTTCCATGGAGGAAACAAAATCTGGCTGAGTGATATCAAATTCGTCGTGCCTGGAGTTTGTCAGGTGGTAGCTCCCCAGTTTTGAGGTACGCGGCTTTGCCATCCATCCAAGCTAGTTCCGTTGTTGTCTAGTAGATGTTGGGTTGGGTTTGGAAAGAATTCATTGATGCTTGGGTTTGGAAAGAATTCATTGATGCTTGGGTTTGGAAAGAATTCATTGATGCTTGGGTTTGGAAAGAATTCAAGAGGTCTTGACCCAATAGGCAACCCAAGAGGGGGGGTGAATTGGGTTTTTCAAACTTAATTGGTGATTTATAATTAATTTCTTTAATAACAATAAATGTAAATATGCTATAATAAGTTTAATGCAAGAAATTCAATAAAGAAGCAATAGTAATAATAGGAGAGAGCACACCGGATTTACTGAGGTTCGATCACAACTCGTGATCTACGTCCTCCCAAGACCTCCGCAAGATCTTCTTCCACTATATGTAATCCGCAACTACAATGTGGGGGTTGGTTGTTCAAGTGCCCAACTCACTTTTACACCAAGTGGTTTTGTCCAAGCTCCACTTAAACTTACTAGTGTTTTATTTACAAGAGGAAACACTCAAACTCTTAAGTGTTTGGCTTTCAACAAGAGAAACACTCAAAAACTCTCACCAAGTGTTTTTGATCAAGTCACACTTAAACTTACAAAAATGGAAATATAGAGGTGTTTTAAGATGATCAATGACTCTCTCAAATAGAGTGGATAAGAATGAAATATCACAATCAATACTCACACAAAGGGACAAAAAGAATATTCAAGGATTCTTGACTTTGAAGATTGTTGGATGAATCAATATACTTAGGATTATTCCCTTGTGCGTTAAATGCCCTTGGAGACTTGTATTTAATGGCTTGAGTGAAGAGTGTACCGTTGGTGGTAGTTGGGAGACCATTAATGCTGTACCAGATATCTCTGCGTTTGAAAATCTTCCCGTTGGGTGTCGACACTTCTTCATGGTGTCGACACTTTACATGTGTCGACACATTACTTCATGGTGTCGACATTTAAAGTCTTCTGTTCTTGCCTTAAAACTGTCCCCAGGTGCTGATCACGGTGTCGACACTTCACGTCAGAAAATCTTTCTTTGGCTACTGACTTTTGGTGCTGATGTAGGTGTCGACACTACTTGCTTTTGGTTCCTTGAAATTTTTGCACTGTCATTTGGTGCTGATATAGGTGTCGACACTTCTCTTCTTCAGGATTCTATTTTCAGCTACTGACATTTAGTGCTGATGATGGTGTCGACACTTCTCTTCTTCAGAATTCTGTTTTCAGCTACTGACATTTGGTGCTGATGATGGTGTCGACACTTTTATTCTAAAACTTCTGAAATTGAACACTGACGTTTGGTGTCGACACTTAGTCTTCAAAAACCTTATGTTGGTAGCTACTGACTTTTGGTGTTGATTCATGGTGTCGACACTTTGTCTGCAAAAAGTCTTACTGACATTTGGTGTCGATACATTTTCCTTCAGATTCTGATTTTTGGTTACTGACTTTTGGGGTCGACACTTATACGCCGGGTGTCAACACTTACATCCAGAATGCGTTCCATCGATTCTTTGATAATCCAAGCGTTAAGTTGCTTTTCTTTCTTTATGATGTTCTTCCATGGATTTACAAGATCTTATTAATCTTTATCAAATTTAGATTGATGAGTTATTCAGGTCTTTCATCAATTTGATCATATTGGCTTCTGGACTCAAGGTGTCGACACTTTATAATAAGGTGTTGACACTTTCTCTTAGAAAGTGTTTAAGAAGCATTCTTTGATCAGTTGAGTTGTAGGTCGCTATGTTTCTTTGTTGCACGCTTAGTAAATATATTAAACACTAATAAATGATTTTGTTATCATCGAAATCGAGGCTTGATTCAACAAGAGGGACGTTTTTGTCCAAGATGAAATCAATAGCGGAGGCCAAGTTCGCCAAGGCATCAACTTGCTTTTTTTCTTCTCAGGGAATTTGACAGATCCTAAAATCTTTAATCTTCATCGCCATGGTCTTCACCTCATCTAAATATTCCAACATACGGAGATATTTGGCAAGGTAATCTCCTTGAACCTGATTCACCACAAGCTGGGAGTCGCAATAAATGTTCAAGGATTCCATTTCCAACTCTCTTATGACCCTCAATCCAATGAGGAAGGTCTCGTATTCTACTTCATTGGTGGTGGCTCTGAATCCAATGCAAATGGCGTATTCTATCTGCTCTCCTTAAGGGGTCTGGAGTACAAGGTCAATGCCGCAACCATGTTAGTTGGACAATCCATCCATGAACAATTTTCATTTAATGATGTTGCTATTCCCAACCTCTTGCTCCCTAGTGATCTCGATCTCAAGTTCTGGAGCGACATTGTATGTAAATTCAACTATGAAATTGGTCAATGCTTGGGCCTTGATAGCCCACCCTTGGCCGATAGTCGATGTGAAACTCACCTAATTCAATGGACCACTTGAGTAAACGTCCAGGGGTGTGAAGTCATTGGAGAATTTACTTAAGGGGCTAATATGTGAGCACAACAATAGGGTATACTTAGAAATAGTGATGGATTTTTCTTGTTGCGATCATGAGTGCATAGGCGAGCGTTTTGATTTTTCAGATATCTGGTATTTACCCCTATAAGATCTTTATTGACATAATATACTAGTTTCTGAACTTTGTCCTCTTCTTTGACAAGCACGACACTTATTACGGTGGGCGACACGGATAGGTACAACTCACCCATATTGGGAACTGTGAGCAGAGAGGGTGATCCCAAATATTCTTTCAATTGTTGGAACACCAACTCGGACTCTCTTGTCCATTCAAAGCCCTTTTTTCTCAAAATCTTACAAAATGACAAACACTTGTCTCCCGATTTCGAAACAAATCAATTGAGAGCCGCCACCCGCCTAATCAAATGTTGTACTTCATGGCCACTCTTGGGCGAGCTCATCATGAGCAAGGTTTGAATTTGGTTAGGATTTGCTTCTATTCCTTGTTTGGTCACTAGGAAGCCATGGAATTTTCCCGACAATACACCAAAGATGCACTTAGAGGGTTTTAGCATCATGCATTGTTTGTGAAGGATACTAAATGTATTTCCTAGGTGGGCAATGTGGTCAGCAGCTTTGAGGTTTTTTACCAATATATCGTCAATATAAACCTCCATGTACTCCCAATTAGTTCTTTGAACATCCCGTTGACCAGTATTTCGTACGTCGCTCCCGCATTCTTCAGCTCAGAGGACATGACTTTGTAATAATACAGTCCTTTTTTCATGATGAACGATGTTTTCTCAATATCGGAAGGATGCATTTTAATTTGATAGTGTCTAGAGAAGGCGTCCATGAAACTTAGGAGTTCATGCTTTGAGGTTACATCAACTAACATATCAATCTTTGGGAGAGGGAAGTTGTCCTTAAGGCAAGCTTTGTTTAGGTCAGTGAAATCAACACATACCCTCCATTTCCCTCCCTTTTTAGGAGCGACTATAACATTTCCCAACCAATTGGGTAATGGGATTCCTTAATAACGCCAACTTTGATGAGCCTGCACATCTCATCCTCTATAACCTTTAAACATTTCGGGCGAGCTTCCTCTTTTTTTGGCGAACCGAAAGATGGTCAGGGTCAATAAAAAGCTTGTGAACGGTGATATGAGGATCTATTCCTATGACTTCTCCTTGTGACCATGCAAATATGTCATAATTTTTCTTTAAAAATTCCATCAAAGCCCCTCGTAGTTCTTCAGTTAACTCAGTTTTGATCATCACATGACAATCTAGATGGTCAGGATGTATGAAGATCGAAGTCACTTCTTCCAATTGTTTGGTATTTTCTGTCTCTCGAGGATCAATTAGGGATGCATCCCCTATCTCGTCCCTCAACTCGTCCATCTCGATGTCATCTATCTATAGCTTTTATTTAGTGTTTGACTTCACTACGGTGCTTGGCTTCATTACTATCATGAAGCACTGCCTTAAAACTTTTTAATCACCCTTTACCTCGCCTATCCCAGTGGAAGTAGGAAACTTCATCATCAGATGATAAGTAGATGTGATAGCCCTAATTTTTCCCAATGTGGGGCGACTTAATATCGCATTATAGGGCAAAAGATAGTCTACGACGATAATGTCTTGCCATACTGTAGTTTGGTGGGGCTTCATTCCTATAGTCAAGGGCAATTTAATCCATTAAAGAGGGTGTATTAAGCCTCCCCCAAATCCGACCAAAGGTGTATGAAATGGGTGGAGTTTGTCTCGCTCAATCTTCATTTTGTCAAAGGCCAAGATAAACAAAATATCTGCAGAACTTCTGTTATCAGATAGGATCCTCTGAACGTTAAAATTGGCAATTGTGACAGATATTACCAAAGCATCATCGTGGGGGAGATGCAAGCCTCTCAGATCCTCGTTTATGAAGGTAATGGAAGGGAGTCCTTCAACCATGGGTGCGGAGAGGTTGTATACCTTGTCCTCTGCTCTCCCCTTTGCCTTTTGAGTATGCCTTTTCTGGGATGAATTCGAGCATCCTCCTGATCCGAATCCCCCGTGGATAGTTTGAATATCTCATACAGTCAGCCTGTTGTCAGCATATCCTCTGTCAGGTAAGACTGGCCTCAAGCGATCAGCTAAGAATTTCCTCAGGTAGCCTCTCTTGATCAAATCATCTATATGTTCATTCAATTGAAAGCACTCCTCTATATTATGCCCATGATCCCTATGAAATTCACAATATTTATTCTTGTTTCTCTGGATGGAGTTGGTTTTGATCTTCCAAGGCCATTTCACAAATTCTTCATTCTTGATCTCTATGAGTACCTGGTGATTGGGGCATTGAGGGGAGGCAACATCATATCGGTTCGGCGAGGAGGGGTGCGAGGACGTTGCTCATTAAGTCGCCCCATAGCATCTCGCTCGGACCTTTTAAGTTTTAACTCACCCTTGTAATTAGTTTGTCACATATTTGGTTCTTTCTTGTTTTGATCCTCCTTTCCTCGCCTCCTACGTTTGGTTTTCGTTAATTCTTCTGTGGCGATGTATTTGTCGATTTTACCCTAGAATACCGACTGGGTTTCAGGCACGCTTTTTGAAAGGGAATCAAATAGTGGGCCAAGACGTAGACCTTCCATCATTGCAATGATTATGACCTTATCTCTAGGATCCTCGACTTCTAGGACCGCCTCGTTAAATCGCCTCACGTAGTCTTTCAGGCTCTCTCTATCTTTCTGGTGAACTGTGAAGAGGTGGGAGACTTTTTCTTCTGCTTGATCCTGCAGCTTATGAAGTTGGCAACAAAAAGCCTGCTCAGG